>DF240706.1:0-105341 GCA_000507305.1 Breviolum minutum Mf 1.05b.01
CGATGCGTGTACAATACATACATCCGTAGTTGACGCCATGGTATCACAATCCTATATGGATACAATATCTACTATATCATTCTGAACTTTGACAATACGTCGATTTACTGGATGATGGGTGACAATTTCGTCACAATGTCGTTTTCTGCATGGAGTGTGAACAATTTGATTTTCACAATTTTTGCTTTACAAGAAGTGAGTTTTCAACAATGGTTGAAAGAGACAAGTTTGAATGAAACAATTTTTGCTGCATGGACAAGTGTTTGAGTACAATTTTCTTTTTGCCACCGCAGCAATTTCCGAGACGGAAAACAATCGTGGTGACAATCTTTTCTTCGACAAGAAGAAATCACAATGGCCAATATCGAGGTTCCAGATTACTCCAGCTTGGCATGCCTGCCAAGCGGCTCAACAATCAGCCTTTGGAACAACAGATCCAAAGTATACAATGTCAATGAGGACGAGCTGAATCGAAGGATCCTCTTGCCGACAAACTGCTCACAATCGTGGACAAGCTTGTTCCCAGAGGACAAAATGTTTTGGTTCACAGTCCTCACAACTGAGGAGTACAATGGCTTGACACAAGACGGAGTGCCACAATACTTTGATGGCGGCCTACGCCAACAATCAGGTTGGCATCAGCTGGTCTTTTTGCCCAGCGTAGAGGAGGCCTTATGTTTCTCCGCTTATCACATGAGTGAGAAACATTTGGCTTGCTCAATGGAAATCAATGTGGTAGGATTCAGCCCACAAGAGGTAAACCTCAGCTACAATGTGGGACAACGCAAGGTTAGCCACTTTCAACGTGGCCACAGTATCCAGTTTCTACAAATCTTGGCGCCCCACAAGTATGTCCTGAGCACAATGGAGAAGGACAACTTACGCGTCATGAGCTTGGACTTCAACCCAACAATGAAGTTCGACACGTATTGCTGGGACAATGACTTTGTGTGGTATTTTGGACATGCAGTCCATATCAAGAGCCTCCTACTACAATGGAAGGAGCTCACAGAGGACGAAAGAAACAATTTCGTCCACAATACGATCCTATGCATGTGTCTTGACCACCTTGGTCTTGAGGGCACAAGCTTCCTGTCAATGGAGGTACAAGAGCTGATCCAACAATTCAGGATCTACAATCGCCTGAACACCAACTTCGTGGACAGACAATTGGAATCACAACGTGGACACAGAGGCCACAAGCAATGGATCCTTGACACACAAGGCAAACAAGAAGATGGAGCCAATGAAGATGACAATGGCCATGATGGACACAATGGCCCTGATGGACAAGACAATGATGATGCAATGGGAGCACAAAAGAAGAGGAAGGTTGACAAATAGACCAACAATGTCAACAATGAATTCAGCTACTACAAGATGGAATCATGCTGCAACAATCCGCCAAGTGAGACACACGCCACCCACAATATCGCACAACGAGTCGACAAGTTAGGATGAGCTGCAACAATGAAGAGCTGGACAATGCATGAATCTTTGTACAGATGACAATTTAGACTTTGAAAAATCTCGTGAACAAAACAATGTCCTTGGAGTGATTTTGCTTGACAATTTGAGTTGATGCACAATTGATTTCAACAATGTACTTTTGATTTCCAGAGTGTTTGAAAACAATGCTGTTCTTCAACAATCTGAGGGACGGTGTTAAAGTACAAGTGTATATACAATATAGTGATACCAGTGGTGTACAACATGTGTACACAATGCATCCTTGCAGGGCCCTTGGGTCAAGNATCCATCCATCCATCCATCCATCCATCCATCCATCCATCCATCCATCCATCCATCCATCCATCCATCCATCCATCCATCCATCCATCCATCCATCCATCCATCCATCCATCCATCCATCCATCCATCCATCCATCCATCCATCCATCCATCCATCCATCCATCCATCCATCCATCCATCCATCCATCCATCCATCCATCCATCCATCCATCCATCCATCCATCCATCCATCCATCCATCCATCCATCCATCCATCCATCCATCCATCCATCCATCCATCCATCCATCCATCCATCCATCCATCCATCCATCCATCCATCCATCCATCCATCCATCCATCCATCCATCCATCCATCCATCCATCCATCCATCCATCCATCCATCCATCCATCCATCCATCCATCCATCCATCCATCCATCCATCCATCCATCCATCCATCCATCCATCCATCCATCCATCCATCCATCCATCCATCCATCCATCCATCCATCCATCCATCCATCCATCCATCCATCCATCCATCCATCCATCCATCCATCCATCCATCCATCCATCCATCCATCCATCCATCCATCCATCCATCCATCCATCCATCCATCCATCCATCCATCCATCCATCCATCCATCCATCCATCCATCCATCCATCCATCCATCCATCCATCCATCCATCCATCCATCCATCCATCCATCCATCCATCCATCCATCCATCCATCCATCCATCCATCCATCCATCCATCCATCCATCCATCCATCCATCCATCCATCCATCCATCCATCCATCCATCCATCCATCCATCCATCCATCCATCCAAAGCGTGTACAAGTCGAGTTGATTTTTACACACCCACCCATCCATCCATCCATCCATCCATCCATCCATCCATCTATCTATCTATCTATCTATCTAATATATACATGTAGAGCGTTATTTACATACTAACTGGGTGTGTACCTAGAGATGTGTGCAGTACAGTGTACTTGAAATTCAGCACACCTCATTGTATCAAAGTGGCACCCTATGAATTGTCAAGTACAAACAAATCATCCGACCCAAAACATCAAAATCTCGGAATCCTACTTTCACGCGCATGTGAACTTCTTTGTGCAATGAAGTCTGATATGTATGATATTGTATGATCGTATATGTCCATCCCTTACAAGGGAAGCAAAGGGGTATTCAGACTTGTCAAGTAGACTTACCATAAAGTATCATGCAACGTGACGACAGACTCCGCCAAACAAAAGGAGCTCACGCGGTGAGGTTGTACTCAGCAATGTCGGTCTCAGTGTGACGGTACCTGATGCGAAACCATGGGGTCAGCTAACCTAACCCAGAAGAATTTCAAAAGTAGGAACAGCCACCTGACTTCTTGTGTGTGTTTCTGCATGTCAGGTGGAAGTGACTTGGGAGTTTTCGCAAATCATTCAAGCTAATGATTCGACCAATGTGACAAAATTTGATGCCCCCAACTGGAGGTCACTTTAGTCTTGAAAGTCACATGTGTATCCGAAAAAGGATACTTTCAAACCAAATGAACCATGAGAAATCCCTTCTGGAATTATCACAACAGCCATTTCACCATTAAAGGCACCTTCCCACCACCGTTCCAAACCGCGCACTGCTGGGAGTTGATTTTGAACAATCGATGTCTCACCTGTCAAGGATCTGATTCAATGACCCTGGATGTACACGAATAGCTCCAATTTGAATCAATTTGATGGATTTTCCAAATAGATAAAAATAGATCCATCCTTTCATGGCGCATTTTTCCAGCCATCGAGTTTTGTTAAAATGATCAGAATCCCGTCTGACTTTTTATTTCAACATTGAAGGACCATAGCAGTGGCGACTTCCACGGGAGGAACCCCCATCCCTTGTTGGAAGCACAGAAAACACTTGGATGGTGAAAACGACGTGTTATAAATCAACTTCGACCGTAAGGACCTCCGACTCAAAGCGTAACAATCCTGGTGGCCATTGTTACAGTACTGGGACGGGTTTTGGTATGCCGATATGTCCGCTCCGAAATCATAATTCAAGGTTATTTAGGGCAAACTCATTGGATCGTTACAAGTTGTACATATCTCATTAAATCCAAGGGTTCATTCAAGACAAGATCTCCATTCCTCTGTTATAACTATGTAAAAATGATAAACTTTAGTTGAAAAAGGATGAAAAAGGGTTTCCCTCCAAAATCACGACCTCCCTGGAAGTAATCAGGTTTTTTTGACTCAGACACGTGGACTCATTGATTCTTCAGGCAACCAGGACTTTTTTGAACCTACATCATACCTACATCTATATACGGCAACTCAGAAATAGATGGCACAGCTCACTCGAGGTTTCACTCCGACCTCTGGATCTGTCCGCGTGCAGAAGGCATGATAGGGACCTCGGAGGCGAAAAACTGGGTTTGAGAGGGGGCCAGTCTTTCAATGATGACCTTATCCAAACAAACATAACCAATTCTATTCACTTAACCACACTTCTTTCTTGATCCGCCAACAATAAAAGAAACCCCTTCTATCCCCAGGTGAGTCCCAGTCTTGGTGTGAAAAAAAAACTTTTTAGGTGCAATGGCTACGGGTCAAACATCTGTCTATCTGGTCATCATTCGCCAACATTCATGATTCAGAAAAAAAATCCAGTTTCTGTCCGAATTAGGAATATCCATCTTGGTATCCATCTTGGTTGCTGTTTTGAGAGGCCATATTCCCCTGAACCATGACGGACAATCATGGAAAACATCTTGCCATAAGATGTTAGATGTATGTTAATAGACTCACCAACCTGGAAAACCCAGAAACGAGAGAGCTCCAAGAATTCAACTAGACTATTTGATTCACCTCGGTGGTTTATCATCGGGTCAACATCTTTCACCCGATCATTAGATCCACTTTTTTCAAAGTGCATCCTCGGACACACCAAGGCAAGGCTTTCCAGAGGTCTTGGGTACCCTGGCCATTGACGATATCTCCCCAGTAGCCACGCACCTGTCCACATCCGGCGGAGTGGTGGTTGGTTTTTACAGCTGCTCTACCTTTGCTACAAACGGCCTTCGGGAGAGTTGCATCATACTTGTGGATTACCCACTTTCCCCCTTGGATACTTCGGCCTCCAATAGATCTTGAAACACTGGCATACATCGGTATGACAATACATGTAATGAACCAACCAGCAAACAACCAAAACAACAAAACCATACAAAACCAATAAATCACAAAAACAAGATGCTGCTGCCAAAACGCCAATTTTCAAATCCCTGTTCCAGACCTGCACAGAGCTGCCTTTGGATCGGTCCATAGCTTCAGTGTAAGACCTCAGTACCAGTGATGCTCCCTGTGACCGGGTTGAAAGGGTGATGGTAAACCAACAAAGCATGAACAACAAGGGCAAACAATTGATGCAAATCACATTCCTATTACATACCTTCTAACAGCCTCCCGCTTCAAATTCTTCTACTTGCCATTGTCAGAAAGGAGACCTTTCACACAAAACAGGGTTGGATATGTCCGACTTCCGTAAAGGCATCTGTTTGCAGCCACATGTAGGTATACCCTAAGGTCACCATTTCACGGTTTCCATGGAAGCTAAGCGGTAAAAACAGCTCCATCTTTTTTCGACCTATGCCTTTGCGGTCAAACCATCGAACTCTTCAATCAACTCCACCTGCCAACTCATGGAGACATACAGCAATTCTTCAAACACCCAAAACATCAATCAAGATACAGGATATTCATAGATATTCCATATATCCATACATACAGTACGTATTCATACATTCACCGGTATGTACTGGCAAAACTAAGGATAAAGTAACCAAGTGAATTCCCCAAGCTAAGTGGAGTTGTTTTTGTGTATCGCATGTCATGATCCTCGTCGTCACTTCTAGAACCCTTCAACGATGCCACAGATCAACACCCTTTCCCACACCATGGAGCGACCTGTCTTGGGCTTAGACTCCTGCTCAGATTCTAAGCTGCCATGGTTGAGAGGTGAAGGCGATTGTTTCGCGAATCGAAACTGGCGTGTTCCCTTCATGGGAGTATTTAAAAAAAAGATCTTGAAGGAACCCACTTTCAGGTGAGTTTATGTGTTGACCCAAAGACCAACAGAATCCCCCCAGAAATGGAACATGTTAACATGTTTGATAGATTTGTGGGGTCCCCAATTGGATTTCAAGGGCCAAATAGGTTTTGTAGACAACGACCAATTGATTCAACCAACCAACAGGTCCAATTTGACCTACCCAAATCCAGAGCTGAAACTTGGCTTTCGTTTTCGGGGTGAATTTGAGGTGAAGAACTCGACTCAGCCCACCAAATATATTGGCAAAAGTACGGCAAGTCTTTACAAAACAACATACCATACGTAGACAATATACAATGCAAGAAACCCAAACAGCTATGATTCCAAACTACTGGTTGTCTTTTGGCAAAGGATCTCCCACAGCGTGATTCGACATTGCTTCGTTGCTCCTCGGCAAATGCAACAAGAAGTGCAGCACCAGATTGCCACGTCCCCCTGCGTCACACCGTGGTGGGCCACGGCCGCGCAGCACTTTGGTGGTGCCCGGTTGCGCTGGCGCTTGCACCACAAGACGTTCCTGAAAGGACAAAAGAGGGTGCAGTGCAGAGTGAACAAGGTTGAGATCTATACGCGTACGGATATATCTGCGATATCTGATAATTGGTTTCTGCAGTTTCAAATCTCACCAGCCTGAATTTCCAGTTCATTTTTTGGAGAAAATGAGCTGATTGAGTGCTGTCATGTTTATTGGCGGATCCAGCAATGACATATGTAGAAGTTTTTGCTACGGTCAATGTTGAGTACATTCTGGGTATGTACACATCCAAATTGTAATAGAACCCACCTCTTGAAGAGATCAGTTTTTACACCAGTTATGTCAATGTCTAATTTCGGAGACTGTTTGTCAAGATTCAAGTGAATTGCAGTCCAACCCATGTCACCAAACGTTTTCAATACTTCCCATTTCTCAAACGATTTGTTCTGAGTAGGTTAAGTTTGGATTTGGGGTTCCAATTACCTCCGAAACTGCAGTACATAGGTATATCAAAGGCATTTCCAAGTTGGACCTCGAAACCAGTGATGCTTCCAAGGATCAGAGCGGCCCTCAATGGTGGGAATCGTTAACTCAGCTCCCAACAGTGCTTGACCTCAGATAAAACCCTGAGAAGGACTGATTAGAATTGATTACAGTAAATTAGATGTAAATACTGTTATAGAATAAAGAACACCCTGCACTAATTGAGAGGTATATGTAGTCTGATCCGCCACTATTTACAGGTTTTCCTTCTATACGTCTTCTTTCCCACCTTGTATGGGACGCTTTTTTGGAATCTCGGTTCGTTATCAAGATTGCCTCAGAAACCCCGCCGAGCAACGTAGTGTCAAGGGCACGTCCAAGTGAACATCATCATCCACCAGGCGGAAACGCTCATGGGGTAAGACCTTCACCTTTTTTGCAGGCCGAAAATGGGCTGCCAATCTTCCCTTGGTGAAACCATGAAATTGTTTGTTGAAAACATACTACTGACAAAACATAGGCCAACGAATGATAAATGCTATGGCACCATTGTTGCTGTTCATCTTCTTGTCTACACTCAAGTTAGAACATACCACTCTAAACTGGTGGAAGAAACATCCAGCACCATGCTTTTCCGCCCTTTCATCAATATGCATGCGTAAAGAAAGAACGCCACGATACTGGACCACAAGTTCCTGCAGTAAGGGGCTCCCCAATTCATTGCAAGTTCCAGTTTTCAAAGCCAACTGCTACCTCCTAGCAATCGACAAATCGAGCTCCAATGACTTTGTGATTACCATAGAGACCAAATCAAAATCAGTTTTCAGGTCCCTCCCTATATATCAAAAAATAGAGGAACGCCTTGAGATTTCAGCACGTATGATTCTTACAAAACCCAATTTCATCATTTTCTAGCCTTCTAGGACCTTAGGGAGTGGTTCCATGTGGTTCCCATTGTCCACCCAACCAAGTACCCAAAATGGCACCTGTACGAAAAGATGCCCCGGCTTGCCACCCCGCGATCCGGCATGGCCGGCACCCGGAATCCGCAACTCCATCAAATTGCGGACACCTGCAGGAATGCCTCGGTGGAAAAAGCAGGAATCCCCAGCCAAATCTCTCCGCAAAAATGGAAAACTAGTGGCACTGACACTGGGTCATATGAGTCATATAATGTACAAAAAACGACCTTTTGAGAGGATACTCTGAGGTGTATCTGGTAGCTTCAGAATTTCAGAATGAGGTATAGAAAAATCCCTTGATTGCTACACCCTTTGGTCCTTACCAGCTGCGGGTGAGTGAGGTCCGGTAAAAAAAATCAAATGCTGGTTCTGTTCAATGAGGCTTCAATGATTCTAAAAAAAGTGGGAAGATTTCGGGCAATCATTGGAATGAGGTCGTTGCGGCTGACTTGGCAAGAGCCTCAGCGTGTCGGCCTCCGACTTCCAGGCTTCAAAAGCAACCCCGTTTTCCAACCTCAACCGGACCCTCAACAAAATAAAGTACTATGTATACATGTACGTATATATAAGCATAGTCAACCAAAAGCTTTTCCAGTTTAGCCTGCTTGGCTGAGCAAGAGGTCACCAATACTTCATTGACATGCCTGGATCACCGTCCTTCATACCGAGCAACTCACACGTATCTCTCGAGTCATCATTTTGGTGGTCTCCCCACGACAGGTGCGGCAAGGATGATCCAGGACCATGCCACTGCCACGACAACGTTGGCATGGAAGACCCATGCTGAAGATCCCTTTCCTTAGACCATTGACTTGTTGATGTATCAAATGGAGAACGGAAGAAAACCACCATATGCATAGATATCTACTTATGTACGGTAAATTATCTGGTGCCCTTCGTAAAGAAAGAAACTTAACCTTCACAACTTACCCAGAACCCAGGAACGGTTAAGGCTCTTGGCACTGACCTGGACTGACCTTGGAATAGAGATTCCCCAGGTCTTGTGGAAAGTTTGGTTGACTGCAGATTCACTACATCCTGACACCACCCACCTCAAAAGACTTTTTGTGAAACACTGTTTTCTTTAGAACAACACGTGAAACAAAGCAGAATTCCAAGTATCTCTTGTCGATGGACACCGGTGCCCTTGCACACTCGGCATTTGGACCATGTGGTGCCTTCTCGAGCCCCTGTACCCCTGCAATCGATACACACCTGAGCAGTTCATCTGTGAGACCGATGAAGCCACAACTCGTGGTGGGAAGCTTCCAAATTGACCAAACATTTCAGTGAGTTTCAGTGTTGAATGACCTGAATTTACCACCAAAATCTTGCATGGAACCAAAACCACGACCAGTTCAAATGGGTAGGAAGCGACTGGGTCGTAGTTGGCTTCCTACCCATTTGGTGAGAAGCCACATTTGATGAGGCCAACTTACCAAGTAGGAAAGAAAAGGAAACTTCCTTGGACGTACAAGTCGAGTCCATCTTCATGCCTATGAATTTGCAATCCTTTTACAACTCGGTTGGTTGCAAGACCCCGGTGTAAATAATGATCTGCCCCAGGGTCTTAACAATAGACTGCAGGCTACCAAAGGTTGCCAGCAAGTAGTGCCCAGCAATCAGTGCAAGTGTCAGCCCAGGGTGCTCTCTCCATTGACCAAGAACTATAATTACTGTGATTCACCCAACTGAATCCTTGGCCCAATGAGGATTGGCCTACTGAATCTGCTCAAATCTCTACAGTCTACCAATTTGAAAACCATGAAGGAAGGGATAGAAACCTTGCTCATTGATGATGGGAACACCCTTACCAATAAACCAATGGTTCCAATGGTGCATGTTCAAAGCACAAAACAGATGGCTGCATTTCCAATGGATAAGAATGATTATCCTCCTCTCCTTCACCACCAAGCCAGTCATCCATCATTCACTCATGAATCATCTCATTGTGCCTGCTTCAAACGTAGAGAAATGACCTTTTCACATCCTTGTGCAGCATCCAAGAAGGGAACTTCCACATTGGTACCTCAGGTCGACATCATCTTTGTAAAGTGGAAGTGTCAAAACATGACAAACTGGAGCGACTGGTCGCCTGAATGCGCTGTTTGGAACTCTGTCAATTCCCACAAAAATTCCGCTGGTATTGTATCTCGGATGCTGATGGATACTACTCGTCATGTATTCTTACCTGGATTCCTCCCTGAAGTCCAATATTATCAACCTATCCCTATCAACTATTTCGTATTGACAACTTATCTATGATTTGGTTCAAAAATCCTCCGATGGTACCTGAATTGAGGAGTGATGGTTGGGAAATTCGTAAGTGGTCACAAAATGCGCCGATGAAATTGTGGGGTGAATACCCACTGAAAGGCTCCACAAAAATATCCGGTGCAAAGGTGTGTTCAATGATTATCTGGCTAAGAGAGAGGCTCGAACTCTGTCAGAAATACCTAATCATGAAACTTTGTGGATATTTTGGGTATTGAAACTCGCAGATCAGTAGTTCCAACTATCATTGCATTTTAAATACCACAGTACGAAATTTCTTTCAATTCTCGAATGTCCAGGTATTTCAAATCGAGATTCAAAACTAAACATAGCAAGGGGATAACACCGGGATGCACTGACAAGTGACTCACATCTTCCCCTCTTGTGGCACTGGTGGCATCATTTCCCATAGTGCGAAATTGTGAGTTGCGACCAAACAAGTCCTTGGCGTCAACCAAGAGCTACGCTGGGTGGAACGAATCAGCGAAGGCTTGGAAGAAGGGGCCAATTGACTCATACATCGAAGTTCTGCTTCCGTTTATTAATTTGCTCAGAAAAATCTTTCTGGTTGATCTTGATATGGGTTGATATGATAGGGTGTTTCTTGAGACATTCCCAACGTCGGAACAATATATACATAAAATCGGAAAATGCTTCGAGGTTTTCCCCATAGTTTCTCACATTTGGACTGAGGATTTTCCCTGCTAAATCACCAAATTGTTATGGCATCCGAATGACGTGTCGTTGAGGTTCGCCCAGCTTTATGAACCCCTACAGGTATCCTGCACACACACACAGACATCCTCCCTAGCAACTGAAGAGACTGAAGTCTGAAATCTGAAAATGGACTAATCTAGTTTTTTGCACCCCTGAGATTTTTCTTTTCACCACAGAGTGCTTGCTCGTCTAGTTTATGCTACTGCTACTGTAACTTGGGTGTGTTTTGCTCCAAAAAGCGCTCCCTTCGTCCCTTCGAAGTACCAGCGAGTTATTGATCGTGAAGGCTCCGAGTATTCGGAATACATCTGTGATGGAGAGACCCATTCCTCACCTGGCTGGTTCAAAAACGGGCGGTTGGTGGATGTGGTGTGCTGCGGTCTGTAGCTGGTACATGCCGGTGCGTTTCGAAAGGGGAGGGAGACAGGATCAGATCAGCAAAATCCACCAAACAGGATCTCGAATGGATCTTAAGACACGAAATTTGATTAGATTTTATTCCCAAAATGGGCAGTCAAAATACGTACATGTTCTGGTGGTTTGAAACTCCTGTACCTGTTGGGTTCGGTTTCTTGGAATTCATTTCTCCTCTCTCAAACAAATATTCTTCCGTTTTCCCTCTTTTTACAATGATTCTTTCCTGTTTATCAACCAGAAAAAACTCCCCAAGACAAAAAACACCACCAAAAACTTCCCATCACAACAAAAAACTTCCCCAATTTCCTTTCCGTTTCTCCGTTGTTTTTTTGGGACATCCAAGTGGCTTTGGTTTGGAAATCCACCGGTATAACTGTTGAAACCCGTGGCTCCCGCATATGCTCCTGCAGTTGCTTGATCCAAGGCTGCACGACGCTTAGGATCCATCAAGGTGTCATAAGCCGAGGTTAACTCCTTGGCAAAAACGCCAAGGAAGCCTTCCTTTAGTTGTAGAGATTGGTTTTGGGAAGATTTTAGGAAATTTTTGTTGGAAAAGGATTCTTTATGATGGTGAATTGATAGAGATTGGGATTTTTTTCATAGCTCAACTGAGATTTTTGAAAATTGTTGGTGCAACAAAAAGTTTATTGAAGAGGGGATGGTGGGTTTATTAAGATGGTACTCCAATTGTCTTAAGGCTTTAGACATGTTCGTGCCTTACATCAGCCTGTTGGTACACTGGTGCCATGACTTCTCACAAAAAGGTCCGGTCCTTGTACCCTGAGGTTCGGTCCTTGATTGGCCTTTTTACATGGCAATGGAAACCAAGATCACCTTTCATTTTGTCGAACGGAAACCCGGAAACCTGCTTCAAGATCTGTGATTTTCCATCCGCCAAATCCTGCCTTCAACAAGGAGACTACTCATACCACGATGGGGTGTCAAAAGAACACCCAGTCATATGTCAGAGGAATCACCCCAGTCATGTTTGCAAATGCATTTATCCAAGTGCATATATATAATTAAGGTATATACATCAATTATAGTATGAGTTCATATGAGTTCATACTTCATGATACTTCAAATACTTTTTGATGTTCAGTCGCTACCGAACAAACGAATAAAGCAAGCATTTATCACGTCGTATCTCTTTTTCATTGCAGTTCAATGCATTTCATCATATTTCCCGCTCTTTTGCTCCCATGCAATCTCAACAGTTTACCTGCGACCAAAACCAACCAACCGCCGAGCTGCGGCCATTTTGATCGAAGCGCTTCGATCAGTGTTTAGATCCGGATGGTATTGCCTCAGCGGATGACCACCGTTTGACGAAGAACCATCAACAAACTATGGCAAAACTTCGAAATTTGTCGTTCACAGCAGAGTGAAGGGAATACCTGGAGGTATACAGGGACCGAGTTAAACGATTTCTTGGAGACCCTGGGCATTACAGTTTTCACTTTGATTTTTTGTTGGCCAATTTATGTCTAACTTTTTAACTTGGCCAGCTCGGTACGGATCTTGGTTTCCAAATTGCTTGAGCTCTAAATCACTTAGTTGAATCCAAAAGCTAGTCTAGGTGGTAAGCTGAAAAACATTCAAGGATGTCAAATCCGTTCGCGTTGGTTTTCAAGGATTGAGAAAAGAATGATTTAGTGTACAACACCAAGCAAAAAGGTTGTGCGGCGTTGTACACCGTCAGCTATTGGTATTGATAGTTCAATTGACCATTGAGAGGTAGTTTTTGATGAATCAGACTGAAATAAGGGAGACCGGAGAGTGGCTGATGCATCTTGTGCTCGAAGACTTCCTCTACCATACATACCCTAAAACCGATGTTCTCCATCTCACCGTGTGCGCCAAGTAACTTTGCCAGTGTCCGGAAGCGTTCCTTCACCTCTTGCGGGGTTGCACTACGATCCAACCCCATGACGCTGTAAGCATCTCGGGCAGCCCATGTCACCCGCGACAAAAAGCTCAAGCGACGAGCACAACGAGGACCATGAAGGCGGCAAGTGAGATGCCACATTGGCGAAGTGAAAACTGCGGAATTGTATGGAATAGTAGGTTTGAAGGAGGTCCTATCAGGATGATCTGGAGTTCTTGACAAATAGATACATAATATTTCAAATAGAATTCTTCTGGGTCTTCCAAGCATATAGTCTCAAGTCCTGAAGCACCAACAAAGGGCCCTGTTCACTCAGTATTCTTTTGACCTTCTGAATTTCCAGCCAGTTTTACTATGGCACAAAGGACCAATTTTAGTTTATTGAGCGTTGCCTGGAAGTTTCTACTTGGGATGGTCCTCCAGGGAATGGTGACCTCTTGTAAAACTGTAACTGAAACCCCCGAGCTGTTGTATTGGGGCTGATGTACTGCCGAGAAAGCGTGCGGTTCTGCAATGAGACACTTTGGTGAGTAGGAAGGGGGCTAGAAGGCACTTTCATCTACCATTCTATTTTGTGTTGGCTGAAGCTGCTAAACTGTGCGTCGCTGCAGGCTGCGTTGTGGATAAGGATGATTAGGTGCCCTCCTGTAAGCATGGCAATGGAAAATCCAGCATATGTAGATATAGGTTCTAATTATTTATTGGAGAGGGGAAATTTCCAGCCATGTTACTTTGCTGGAAGGTATCATCTTTAAACCACTTCAATGACTGCGTTCTTCAAGTGAAGATCGACGTTAAGAGAACCAAAAAACTTGCAATGAGATCCAGCTGCATGGTCAGTGAAGATTTAGAAGTACCGAACCCATGGTCTTTTAATGCCAGGTATTGAGGTCAAGCCGGTATAATTCCAGATACGAGCCCTCCTGCAGCAGCTGGGAGGATTCAAAAAAACAATGTAAATAATGAACATACATATTATATTTATACACCCCCCATCACCCCCCCACTTCATGACCCTAGAATGGCCAAAGAACGCAAACAAAGAAAGCAATGCAAAAGGGAACAATCAAATTAAAAAGCCAATACTTGCGACTTGCCCAAAAATGATTTTGGAAGTATATTGGACGGATATGAGTGTGAAAAAACAGTATATGTACATAGTGATTCACCGGAATGAACAATTGCATAACTATCACACTTTGCAAAACTATTGGAGCAATCATTGCATTATGAAAATTAGGGCTAATTCAGTATTCAAAAAAAAACGTGTTTATCTTGTACATGTTCAACACCAGCCTTTTCACGGAAACTGTTGCTGAACTGTTGCTTTCCTGGTTCGGCAAAACCAAAAACAGAAAAAGAAAAAGAGGCCCCCGAACGCCAAAGTTCGATTCGGCGAAGAATAGCTGGCCAAACGCGTCTCGAAGGCAACCCCTGTGTGGCCAAACCTAGGCTTTTTGTCGCAGAAAGGGTGGCATCAGCATCGATATTTTGCCCTGCCCAAGATGAGCAATCATGAACTGGCTGGTGCGTTTAATAAATACAGGAAGGCAAACACGAATTTGAATGCGGTATGGACAGCCATAGGTCCGTATACTCCTCAATGTGTATATAGACTATTCTCTACTATGCACCACCCAGTCAAGCAAAGTGCCATGATTCGCATTCTGTATCGCAAGTGGTTAGATAGTTGGGCACCTGTTCAGAAAGTGGTGATAGATGGTGATAGCAACTGCTTTTTGAGGCATGTACAACTGGTTTAACCCTGCAAAATGCAAAGCTACCAAGCAGGTGTTCAACCAAGAGACCCCATCGTTGACTCCGACCATCCAACCCCAGTCTATTCGATCATCTGGGTCAAACATCATGATTCACAAACCTGAATCAATCCACTTGTGAAAATTTCTTTCAGTGACCTAAAGCCAAGGTTACATGCACCTCAAGAAAAGGCAGGACAAACGACAAGACACTGCTTGTAGTGAAACCAATGGATGATTCCAGCGACCTCCTGGCAATCGACATCAAAAAAGAAGGTGTGGTTGGAGCATGATGCCATCAGAGTTTTGTTATTGCGAAACAGCCTTCTATGGTTGGCGGTTTCCAGTTTGGAATACATAAGTCAATTGAAATTGGCAGATATAAGTCAATCAATCTGATTTGTAAAGTGAACATGGGCAAGTCGATTGCATAGTCAATTGAAACTGCAACTTGTCTATGTAGAAATGTCCAAATTAGCCAGCTATTTGCCACTATTTGGCACATCCTTTCCAAGTTAAGATGAGAATAGTTGAAAGTAAAAAGTCTTTGAGACAAACACCTGGTCATGCAATGTTTCATGAACCTACAACCATAATTCGCCATAGTGTGTCCATCTGTTTGTCGCTTAATGATGAACTACTATGTACAAGTAATGTGGGAGGCTGATGGAACTCTGTTTATCAAACAAACATCTGGCTGTGGGGTCGGCATTAAATATAATATTACTGTCATTTAAGCGTGGCTCAACGAAAACGTTTTCAACAACCGCAGACCACAAACCGCAAAGAGATTGGTGGGAGATCATGCGAGCCAGGATCGAGTAGTTTGAAAGAAATATCGTCGAATCCTTTGAGATTCCCGATCATGTGCCACTAGTGGAAACCAACTTCAACTGGAGTTTTCATTTTTTTGACTGTAAGATGTATATCTCCAACTGACTGACCCTGGTAGTCCAAAGACTTCAATTGTGATTGACCAAGACTACACCACTGAAGACTATGGTCCCTAAGTTTATGCCAACCCAAACCGAAAGTAGCTTGGCAAAAGAAACAATGCCACGTGTTGGTAGATAAAGGGTTGCGGTCTAGAAACAACGATATGGCCATGGCGCATGAACCACAAATTTTGGTCCATATTATCATAAATATTTGCTATGCAATCATCCATGTGGGGGTGCCAAATCAATTTCAAGCCACATCCATGTAACCGTTGTTAGCATGACACATCCATACCCATACCCAGTATTCATCGTCCGCTTCCAGGCCTTGATGAAGTTCTGGTAGTCGTAATCCATCAAGTTTTTTCGGTAGTCGTACCTGTCACAACATCCAAAAGGGTGATGAAAGTCTTTACCAAGCCATTCACGATTGAACCCTCCCAAAGCTGGAACCTGGCACCAGGGTTTTGTTGTAAAAATGCCAAATGGGTAAAGTTTTTTTTGCCACACATATCTTGCCATCAGTTCCGCCATTGGCCGATTGCCGAAGGCATGATGGAGAAAATATTTTTCAAAAATATCACCGACCAAATGCAGTGTCATAGACACGTGGAAAGGCCAACCAAATGTTGCAGACTTTTCAAGGGAGGTGGACCCCGTTCACCTTCTCCCAACCAAGCACCCCGTCTTCATACTCCGCAACTACCCCAGTTGGCACAAGGAATCAATGACCAAAAGTCGGAACTACAAGCTTCTATCACTCGGTGGGACCTGGACCCAATACTGTCTCAACCATCCGTTTAATGGATTAAATGGAAACAATATTAATGAATGTATTCAAGATATCGTTGCACTTTAAGTTTTCAGAGTTTACTTTCAAAGGCTTCCCTTTTTCTTCCGTTTCTACTATGAGATCTCACAAAAAGTTGCCAAAAAAAATGAACTTGGCCGCTTTATCATGTCTACCCTTTTCCTTTTGTCGCACCTTGCGCGGTAGTAACCACGACATCGCCTTGCCGTGACTTTTTGCAACCAGCTCGGTGCTTCGTAGGGAAGGACACAACAAAAAATAATGGAGAATTCATCCGCTTCAGTTGCAAAAGGTGAAAACACTGTTTTAACTAGGATATTCAACAGATCAGATCAACTAGCAGAAATTTTCTTCCATCTGCAGTATCACCCATCTTCGGGACTGTGGGTGTGTTTAATTGCTCTATGTATACAGCTCTCACCAACCTGTCCCAAGGAATTTCGAGACACAGCCACTTCATTGACTTCATTGACCTGAATCAACTTCACCTATATCGAGGGATTCTACCTCTCCTTGCTGTGAGAAACCTGTCATATGACCCCCAAATAAGGTGTTTATCCCCTCTCAGTATACTGGTTGGTTGAGGGGGGTTCCCATAATGGGCCAACAACCAAGGATTCATCACTGCTGTTGTTTCAAGACCTGCTGGTAGCTACCGACCCATCACTTCTGCCAAGCAGCTGTTCGCGCAAGGCTTCCACATCAAATGGCACATCCTTGAACCAACCTCAATGGCTGAAGATCTGAAGGATGGTAAGGGATGGTAAAGGGACCATGATGGGACAATCATGTTGGCTTTCAAATCCAAGCTTGGTGTGACTGAAATTTCCAGGCCATGTTCAGTAAACTCAGAGGCAAACATGAGAAGGTATGATGAAGTAGAGCATCACTGGATGCTTATTTCCTAAGATTTGACCTAAGAAAAATGAAATGGACGGAAAATACTCGAGCCGAACCCTTTGTCTTCATCGCTCAAAGTAGATAGGTTTTGTAGGGAGCATTGCTTGCGGAATTTCATATGAATGTGACAGCTTTGCAAAACCAACCGCCGTAGAATACACCATGATTCAATACCTTTCAATGACATCATAAGATGTCAGCAATCTGACTTACTGCTATTTCCGAGTGGCTCCTCCAACAAGTAACAAGTGAAACCAGAAACTTATTCATATGAAACATCTCTGTCAACCTGGAACAAAAAGCACGTGCATCCGAGACACCTTTGAATATGTCCTGAGGGATCGGAGAGGTCATTTGCACATGTTTGTGCTATCATAATGATATTCTGTGGTAGAATATCAGAAAAAAAGTCATCCTTTTAAAACCCAAGTTTCAGAAGCGACTGCAGAGGTACACCGCCAAACAACCCACAATCCTTCCCATGTTGGTTTTCTTACGTATCCATCATACTTGCTCCCCGTATTGAATAGTTCAACCTCAAAATGTCACTTCGCCCGCATCCCACAAAAATTGGGACACACTAAAATCCTGCTAGTTTAAGATACCATTGCCATAATACCCCCCAAAATCTTCTGCCAGAAACCTCAGTCAACTTAAAGAAAAAAATACCGTGAGCGTCCTGCAGGATGTCACGATCCTTGAACTTCAATTGGCTCAGGTCCACCTGACGGAAATTGCTTCCAAAATTTGGGATTTGCCCAAGGAGATACAGGTTGAATACAAATTGAGTAAAACAAGTGGTCAATATCAAGGAATTTTTGGGTTGAAAGATAGTTTTTGTTAAGTAAAACATTTGGAAACAGTGTCAGAAACCAATTCGTCAAAAAACATCAAGTGATTCAGGGTGCAAAAAATGAGAGTTGACTCAATAAATCACATTGTGCAGGGGATTGCTAAAATTGATTGGGGGCGACAAACATGTACTTTACCAACCAAAGGATATTTAATCCAAACACCTTGGCAGACTACCAATAAACAACAGAAACAACCGAATGGTGAGGTCACTTGACACCAGCATTTTATTAGGAGTGTGCAACATAACAGATGTCCATTGCCAAACGTTTCGGATGACTGTTGTTAGCAACTAAGATAGTTGTTGGTAGCAACAAAAATGCAGTACTCGCGTCATCCTTCCTTTCTTATTTGTGGCTGCTTCACTTGGCTCCCATAGCAGAGAGAAGATCATCTCAACTGCAACGGTAGTCAGGTTTATCAACCGAATCAGGGTGAGCAACAAGTTGCATGTATTCATATGCCTGTTTCTGAAGATTCCCGGGCTCGAAAGAGCTTCCCATTTAGGATGCGACCTGCAGTATCTCAAGGGCTCAGTTTATCACCTCCGTTTCACTGCTTAGCTAAGGTCATGCGCCCTCACGACCTCAGGAACTTTGTCCTCTCCGTGCAACATTACGAAGCAAAAACAAAACGCGCATCACATCCCGTGTCGATGGTTCATTTACTAATCATGTTGTTCTGTTGTACACAAAATTAAGCCAAACTAGAATAATTGATAAACTACCCTAGAGCTGTTTGCTGAAAACGCCAAAAACAAAAATAGTTCTCATATCAACAAATTTTCCAATGAAGATCTGACAACCACTGACTCACTGAAATCCGGCATCGCCTTCTCTGCCAAGGGATGTGCCGAATTCTCCGTAATGAGTTCCACTAACTCGGGTGCCTGACGCGAAACTAGCATGGCAAGGGTGGAAATAGAGGCAGTCGGAGGACGGAGGTTCATGTGATTGGTCTCGTTTTGATTTAAACACTTCCAACGCGACCCAAATGTTGGTTCCACTATCATCTTTTACATCTGAATATATCCAAGTGCTGTTTTAAATACCGTGTCATTGTCCCTGGAAAATAGGCATGGGGATTGAATGATCAAGAAAATGCCTTTCCTTTATTGCAGATAAGCCCATGGTTCCGTGGTTCAGTGAGATTATCGACAAAGGTTGCTCCCCATTCGTGGGTGTGATTCTGCGGCACTGTTTAAAGGGCTTCAGCCCTAACCAACAACACTTCCTTCCAAAGTGAGGATTCCCCACAAATAAAACATTGTCACTTGGTGTTTTTCACCCACTGTTCAAGTACGTGTGTCACCTTGTGATAGTCTGCTTCGTGAGGACTCTAATCATCCCAAATTGTCTGTACTGACAAGGGAGTATTGCTAACTATAGACTAATTATTGGACCATGTCAAGTTGAACATCAGAACTTCTCTGTGAGACCGCCTCAAGTCAACAGCCATATAAATAGTGAATCATCGGTGAGGCATTTGTCTTTCTCACCGTTGAGACCTGTGCCACATTACCACATCACCCGAGATCTTTGTTGGGTCCCGGGCAATCTCCGAGACGTAGCTACCTTGTAGCCATGGTGATTGAAATCGCGGCAAGACGAGATTTTGAAGGACGCTCATACCTCTTCAAATGCTTTTAAATGTATACATAACATATGGATAATTTAGATAATATACTAATTGATAAAAGATAATATAATCATTTTTACTGCACATAATATATGTACCTTTCCTAGGCATGTTTAGGTGTCTTGCACGATTTTGAGTCTGGTCAATCACATTGGTCGCGGATTCTTTTCAACCATCACCAGCATTCACCAAACCATGCAATGGAAAATAGGTGCCATGAGGTTTCCCGACTAAAGCCGATGATTTCTGTTTGGGATTTGAGGGGTGTCCCTAATTCAGTTTGACTTCCTGACATCAACTCAACTCAGTTCCAATTTTTTGTCGGAAAGTCTCGGCAAGTTGCAATCACGCTCTCGTACCAGGGTGTTGCCATAGAGACTGAGAAACACCTGATGCCACGGGGACAAAACACCCAAATTTGGAAGAAATCATCCCTGACTCTGACTGAGGTACAAAAGAAAGGCAATCTATACAGATTTGTAAAATTTAAAGAAAAACAAAGAGGATCCAAAAAAGGATCCATTCCTCCTGCCAGACAGAAACCTGCACTGACTTGAGATGCTTGTTTTAAGCCCACCCAAAAAACTCTCACTTTTGGAGAAGGCCACCGGCACTGTAATGTATTGACAGGTGTCTCTAATTTCTTCTGGTGACGTCTTCAGCAACGTTTCCTTGTGAAAACATCGGGTTAAAAGGCAGAACATAATGACATAGGTTCAAGGTTTTCCTACCCATGTGAAGGCATTTTGGATCGAAAGAGAAATGCAAATATTGTACTTTCAAAGTCCAAAGGAGCCACTACTTTCACAGAAGTGATTTAGAAAACAGAAACGTGCAACAGCAAGGACCAAATCCATACAAAACTTGACTCTAAAACCATGGCAAAAAAGGGAAACAACTTACAGTACCATTTTCAAGGAGAAATAATCGTGTGTCTCTTTCAAGACGAAACCTTTTCCCACCTTATTCAAATTCAATATCACCGAACAAAACTCTGAAAAGGCATCTTTAAAATCCATTAAAAATCTCAAAAAAAAAAACATGCCTTTTGGGAAGTGAAATCCGTCACCCCTGTGTCACCATCACTCCATGGGTCCCACCTCCATCCTTTCGCGGACGGTTAAAGCCTCCATGTCTTTCCCATTCGATGGCAAGGGTTAAAAAAAAACAGTTCGTCTTGATGGTCCGGGTTTCAAGTCAAGGTCAGGTCATTGCTTTGAGAAACAAACAAATCTATAGAAGAAGTTTCTTTTTAAAGATGGATGAAGATTAAAAGGATCTGCTCACAAGAACGATCAACTCGTCAAGACGTACATCTCTTGCTCTGACGAAAAAAAACACATGTGCCATATATGGCACCCCACAGACAACAACCAATCAATGAACCCTGCACCTTGTTGTTGATGATTTGCAAAAACAGCAAATGACGGGCCAGGACCTGGGCGAATCGTCAAATCGAGACTGATCCAAAAGTTGACCACAGTTGGTTTGGTTGTGAAGTTGCAACTGTAGTAGTTCACCTAGATATCAATGGGAAGTTCTAAGTTTGCAAAATACCTTTCTGAGGAAATTGGATTGTCCATCAAACTTACATCCAAGTGGGATGTGATCTGGGAACTTAGTAAATGTTTCATAAGTGGGGTCGTGACACCAGGACCATGCTCTGACTCATGAGTGGGTTCTACATGGTATACATGACTATATATATTCCGATTTGTAATTATGTGCCAAGTGATAAGGCAAATCCCAGCTTGCCCGTACCTGAACAACTCTATTATAGAGTGAGGACACCAAAAAGGCTTTACGCTCATGCCACAAAGAAAGAAAGTTCCTGTGCTACATGCCCATATGTCCCAATCTTTTCACCTGTCATGATGTGTTTTTACAATGAACGCATAAACCAGCCAGGTGTTTTCTTGAAAAAATCCAACCCCATAGCAAGATTCTCTGAGAAAGTTAGCACACCATCCATCCCCCCACAACTTGTGTTTTCCACCTCGTGTTGCTTCTCATGGAGGAAGAACCGCACCCGTTTCAGTTCCTGGAAAAATTCAAGGGTTGTCAAGCCAAGGGCCTGAATAAAACGCCGCTCACAGTGTCATCTTGTGAAAACAAACTGTATGAACTAGTGTGTTTTACTTATTTTCACCTAGCTTGAACGTCGCATAAAAGTTGTTGACCCAACGTCTTGGGTGACAGTGCACTGTTGCAACTCACCCCATAGAACTCCAACTTGCCTTAATCCAAAGGCATCAATGAAGCCAACACGAAACCATCATCATGTCTCACTCCAATTCATCTTTGAAAATCCACCAACATTGATATGGAACCATGGGTTTCCAGATTGAAAAGATGGCTTTAAAAAAAAAAAACACCCAATTCATCCATAAAAAAATCCACCAACAATGGCTTCTCATGGGTCTTTCCACCTGACATAGAATGGTTGATCACCCAATCGAAATGTCGCAGCCAAGCGAAGTCCTTAGGTCTTCGTGCCAAACTCTTCACCTCAAACAGAAACGAAGCTTCTGGAGGCAAAGCCCAGGATTGGAGACTTAGTCCCTACACAAAATAATATCATGTCATACAATATACATATATGATTGTATGATATATATAGTATATGTGATATGTGTATATCAAATATTATGTAACCGGCATAGGTGAACTGAAAGAATATGCCGACTTGAACTAGTGACACTTTTGGGAGCGATTTGCTCCCACTAAATATCATTTTAGGCTTTTGAGGTTCATTGAGGTCGTGAATGTCCAAAGCCTTGGCCATCGCTACCATTGAACTCTCCAAAGGTAAGCGTTTTGACTCTCTGTGTTCAGGTTCCGGGCTACAAGTAAGGGGAATTTCATCCGAGTCTTTTCTTGGTGCATGGGCCCCCAGACCACGTGGCGTATGTCCGCCCCGGCAAAGATGAGCACATTGACGGTCTCACCCTGTTCGGGTAACTCGGGAGAGAAGAGAATCAATCAAACTCTCCAAAATAAACAGTTGTTTGGACAATGGCCCAAATTCTCCTCTTATGGATCAAAAACTCTTCCCAAACATCTTTTTGGCAGGTTTTTGGGTGCCAAAGTACAAGTACCCAGAAAGTCGAGGGATCCATATCGGTCAGTACACCCAACCTACTGGAGACGAAGAAAACTGCGTGGGCTGAACCATCACAGCAAATGTACCGAAGTTCTGGTAAAAGGCCCCGAAAAATGTACACCTCTTTGTGATGTGTCTTTGTCGGATGGGCCACCAATAAGAACATCCCAAATACTGTAGAATTTCATTGATCTGAGTATAAGAAGGTCACTTCAGGCAAATTCCCCTACAAATAACAGCATTCAGATCCATTCCAACGTTTTCAATCTTTCCTCACGGTCTATTCACCCAGTCTGCTTGGATCTGGCCGCTGCTTTTTCCCCTGTCCGCAAGTAGTTCAAACGCCATTGGCCACCTGGTGACCTCAAACAAGGTAACAGTGATTTTCGAAGGTGACTGAAAAGTTTGTGACTTTTCTTCCAAAATGGGAATCATATATCTCTACCCGGGGATGGTTGCACAACCAACCATTGCAAATCACTATATAAAACCTTCTCTTCAAGGGTCTTTCCAAGAACCAGTTGACGGGGCCTTAATGCTCCATCTTACCTTTCTCAGAACCATCCTCTGCTCTTACTTTCGCATCTTGAAGTCGAATCCCAAATGGCAAATCCCCACTCAACGTGGAAAAACATCCGTAACTGCAAGGTGTACTGTAAGTTTGGTTGCAAGCCCTGCAACTAACATGAGCCCAACTCACTAGGTGTGAAAAACATTACCTTCGATGTGCAGCCAAAGTGCTGTAATCGACGGCTAGCTAGAATTGTCGATCAGCGAGCAGATTCCTATCATGGTGAAGAAAAATCCAAAACTCCCTAAAGGCCGGAGTAATTACTGTGGATGGCTGAGATCCTTTTTGAAAACAGCGTAGGCAAAACCCCCTCACCCTTCTCAATAATAGCTATACTTTTCAAACAAAAAGGGGCCTCAGGGCGAACTAACCACTCACATGCAGAACGCATCCGCACAGATCTTTTTTTCAATGAGCAACGAAACGATCGAAACGGATTGTCCGTGAGCGTTTTGCTTTGACCGCAGGGTTCATCTCACCAAGCCATTTTGAAGCCTGGCAGCCTGGCACGCACTTTCATATCAACTTGAAGGTGATAGAAAGCTACAATGTCTATACATCTTCACTATTAAAACATACTGAACCTAACAAATATCAATCAGAATGATCATACTTTGTCTCTTTGCACTTCCACTTCACCCGGTCATGGTGCTTCCCAAGAGATGTGCCTAACTGGCCGTCATCTCGGCCGTGATGAGGCTGGAATTTCCACTTGGATCTCCTCCTGCGAGTACATGGGCTCCTTGGTTCTCCAGGTCATGATGGAATGTGACGGATACCTACAGGGTAGATCTACCCACCCTGAAAGAAGCTCATTTGTGATGGAAAACGCACAATGTTGATGGGAAAATACCTCTATATCCATGATAGATATAAATGCAATTGGTCGGCATTCCGTTGTAACTTAAATTTGTTCAAGGGTAAGTAATCTGGATAATATATATATATACACAGATTGATTCACTATTTGACCCCTGAAATGGACCTACAAGTTGCAACGTAAATCATCAATTTGACAGCCTAATTTTGAGACATATCTGTCAAACCCCTAAATGGTTCAAAGATCACATGCTGATGGTTTAGGTCATGAGGGGCCCCTTCGGTTTCTCATCCACCAAAACGTTTATCACCAAACGAACAGGTGTTTCTGTGAGTTGGACCCCCCAACCATCACAGCTTGATACGGATTCCAAAACACTACCCGCTTGTAATGAAGTGTTTTTCATTCGAGCACATGACTGAAGAGCCCCATTCTTTGTAATCCAATTGCTGTAAGCTATGCTAGAATTCATTTAATTATACTGACTAGCTAGTAGGGTTCCCATATTGAAAGTAATATAGAAAATACTGAAAATACCAAGAGGATAGTGCAACGAGTCCTATATAGAAAACAAGCAACCTTTTTTGTTGTAGCTCAAGATTCCCAGGTTTGACACCACAACGCAAAGGACCTTCATATTAGAGACAACCACAACTTCCAGCGAAAAGTTTTAAAGATGATCACGGATGACCCCATATTCTGCTTCACACCCATCACCCTAAGTCCATGTTCCCATTCCAACTGACACGACGAAACTGGCCATGTCACTTGAGCACAGCCCAACAATCTGCAGCAGGAACCTTCAGAGGGTGTCATCTAAATGGATGGTCAATCAAATGCAGGTGAGCAACAAAAAAGAAACCGAAATCCTGTGCCAATTCAGTGTTTGGTTGTGAGGATGCTGGAATTGATGAAAATAGTCCTCATCAAGCAGGATACTAGCATAACTTCATAACCCTCTATAACCTGTGGTGGTGGGTGGTCATAATCCACAAATTTCAAAGGTCAAGGACATCGTCACAAATCAACCATCAAAGAATGTTTGAGAATATCAACAACTCAGGGTGGGTACAGCGAAAGTGCATGTTCATTGTCCATGGCAAAACATACTGTTGTATATCATATCATTGATTCTTAGTGCTGCAATTGAAAAAAGAATCCATCTTTGCAATACCACTGCCTTTCCACATATCACCACCACATCCCTTTCACATCCAAGGCACCATAGATGGTGTCCTCGGGCCTGCGGAGATTCCAAACGGAAATGCAGCGCAAGGATTGGTGGCAAAAAACATGGATCAAGTTGAAGGTGCAAAATCCCAGGAAGCTCTAGAAGTATGAATTGGCAATGATAGCCTTGACGATTTGAAAAGCCCTTTTTGCAAAAAGTATGACATAGTCTCACAAGATGTCAAAAGTGGGCTAGAACATTTTCTGAGAAATTCAAAGGAGCACAAGACAAAAATGACCAGTCAAAACGATTGGTTCGGAATTTTCAAGGATGCGACAGCTGCATAAGCCGTTGCATTTCTCTGGAGTGACTCCACTATCCATGTTGCCGTTGACCACCCGACTGGGGAAACATCTCAAGTCCAACTTCCATCTTCAGCAGATTGAAGTCCCACTTATGTAACATTAACCAATCTCAAAAAGAATGCTCTTGAAACAAAGGATGCAACCAACAAATACAAGGACACATATAAATCTAAGCAATTTTGAGGACAAACAGTGCCTTTACATAGTAGGATGTTTTAATCCACTCCCGTCCCTGGTGCTCTCCGCGTCGGCCTCTCATCCAAATCGGAGTCATCGTTTTCATCGGTGCCAGGCTTGGCCCAAGTGCCACGAGGCTGGGCCGGTGATGCGAGGTGGCTCACTGGTGGTGAAGCCCAGGAATCTGATAAAAAGATACTGGAGGTTTCCATTGCTTTAAGGGTACACAGTACACTCCTAAATATTGTTTGGTTGACATCAAAAAATCACCATAAAGGAAGCAAACTCATATTCACAATCATACTTTTCAGGATGGGTATCAAATTTAATTCAAATTTATAGGATGTAATTCTTTCGAAACACGGCACTTTGGCTTATTTACCTGTGCGCAATTTCAGGGGTGTACTGGTGTACTTTGTAATTAGTGCGTACGGGCATAAGCCAAGTTGCCATTGAGGGAAGGCTGGTCATCTGTACAGGGAGTTTAGGTGGTGGTACGTATGATCCATTCTACCCCTAAAAGAGATTCATGAAACGATAGGTATGACCGGCATGACATCAATGCCTTCTTCTAAATCCAAAAGCGAAGCAAAATAGCATACAACACATAACATATACGAGTACATCATATAGAAATACTAGCTGCCTTAGGAAATCTACACTGGAACCCTCTTGTTCAATGGTTGTATGGATCGCTTCCTCCAGAAAAGAGGTGAATACAAGTTGAGATTTGACAATTTCACATGTATTTTGAATCAATCAAATCAAATCTAGCTTTGGACTCCCTGGATATCAAGTTGCAGCCCGATGATCTAGCAAAGGCGTCATGCAGTAGTTTGTAAGTTCTCCCAGCAGCTTATGCCGTCTGAGAACCCTCCACGACCGTGGAAAATCACACCTTTCAACACGCAACTCACCCAACTTCCACTGAGCTTGCTTATGCCCAACTATACAACCTAATTACTGTAGGTTGTGCCGACGCTGAGCTGTAAAGTAGGCTGTAACTTCCCATTGGTATGATGATTCTGATTGAAGTTACCTTGAGTCCCTTCACCCAACTTGTCCCCTTTTGTCGCCCATCATTCTGATCAAATTCGAGCAATTCAGCAACCTACAAAACCTTGAAATCAGAATCAGCAAAATATTTATGCAAGAAATTATTTTTTCAGGTGGTCTTATCACCTGTTCCACTAGAATTTGAATGAATTGGATGACTCCAAATAACTTCTCCCCAAGCCTTGCCATCACGAAATCGCATCGCCAGTTGGATAGAGTTGGCTCCTAAATCTTCATGCTTCTGGAGGCACTCCTTCGACTTGGATCAGGCCCAACCAGTCAACCAGAAGCCCATCCAATCTTCATATGACTCAATGACATGGTGGAAACCGTTTCACCATTCAGCTATTTGTTGGCACTCTGAAGTGATTTAAAACCTTTCCATTTGATGGGGAGGCGTTTCGGGTCCAAAAGGTGAAAAAAACAAAGGATCAAACCACCATGAGTCGCATGGAAATTGGGAGACTCCACATTGATAAAACAACATTCCCTACAAATTGAGGTTTGGGGCTGATTCTATACTAGGGAAAATATCTCCAATATCTGAATCAATGATCATTTGGTGGAGGCTGAGGTCGTGTTGAGTTCATACAAGTATACCACAGGTAAGTGTCACTTCATTCAGTGCGGGACACTGCGCAAAAATGGCGACAACGCCCCAATATCAATCAAACAACCATACAGAAACTTTGGACTTTAGATAGCACAACTTATATCAACTTATACAACCACCCTATAATGTCGTGAAATATCTTCTGGCTCCAAAATGGTTCGTCAAATCATACCCCAACAGCACACAAGCAACCCACCATTGCCTGGAAGCGTTGGAAATTCAACCGTTCTTCAGGGAAGATAGTCGCAATTTCCTGCCATGCGGAATGTCCCAAATAAAGAAATCATGGGACGTGAGGATCATGTGGGAAGTGATTTAAGATAATGGGGACCAACGTGAAGACATTGAAATTCCTTGGTTCTCAACTTCCGAATTACTTGAGGTAATGCTGGAAATATGGTCGCGCTGGCTCAGGTGAATGGATATTCATCGCATATGTCTGGTTTTTTTACTACGAGTCGAAATGGGCGCTATAACCAGTCACTATGCAGTCACTTAGCTAAGCTTCTTGCAGCTTGATAACGAGGAAAATGGGTGAAACTACAGGAATGTCCCGTGGAAGATGAAATCCTCCCCTTCCAACTCGGTGTTTACAGACTCCTCTGCCAGCTGTTGATCCAAATGTTGCCTGAGTCTTGTCGCGGGCTGCTGTGGTGCTATGGGTGGAGAGATTCGAAAGGCGGAAACATAGAGGGATTTCTAAATAGCTGATAGAGAAACTCACATGGCCCTCAATTAAGCAGTGGAACGCTACTTCCCCCAGATTGCCATTTGAAACTTTGATTTCTTGCAAGAAACCAATGGAATTTCCTAACCCCCAATCTTCGGACCACTTACTGGGTGCAGCATGACTATCTTTTTACGATGATAGGGCTTTTCGCATGCTAGACCAATTAGGGGCATCAGTCCAATCGACTGTCTAAACGCAACTAATCTAACAGGACTTGATGGACCATTGACAAATATATCATCAGAACAGCCAACCTGTTTTCAACTGTGCTACACATCCAAGATGAATTCATGAATTCCATGAACATCCAATTGACATTCTCCCAACAAAACCCTCCTCTCCTTGATGGGGTCCCTTTCATCCAAGGTGCATCTGCCTTGAACCTAAGGCATTTCTGACCTCGGTCCGTGAAACCTTGCCATCCGCACCCGCCAAGGTATGAAAGGCTTGCCTCCGCCGGTGGATTGTTGGGATGCTTCAAAACCCTGTTTTTTTAATGCGAAAATATGACGGTATCAACTACTGCAAGGATTTTGTCCAATATGAGCTGTTGGCAGTGGGGGAATTTTCCCAGTGATGCTTACGTAATGATACGTAATGTATGTTGAAAGCCTTGTCGACTTCGGCAGAGGAAGCGTTTGACTTGCATTTTGAGTTCCCCTATGTGGACCTTGAAAAGCTAAAGTCATCCAACTTTTTCCGCGTTTCCACCAGGCTGTCTACCGCATCTGGTCTCTGCTGACGAATTTTGCAATCCCCTTTATCATTCAGAAAAGGCGATACGAAACATTCCCAGCCCACATCCGACCCCACCCCAACACCCAACCTCAAGCAGTTCTCACCAGAGGGTTGGTTCGCATACCTGCACTAGGATGCTTCATGGAAATGAGTTGAGGAGTGCTTGACCCATACAAATAGGGTCAGGGTCATGCTGGTCAAGCATGTTGTTTCTCAATATACAGTGATTTCCATTCCAAAAGTTGTTGAAGTGCAACTATTCAGCAGGTAAGATTGGCCAGACTCTTTTGCCAGTTGTTGTTTGATGTCGTTGTTGTTCAGTCATTCACAAGCCATTGGGATGCACCCCCCAGGGCACATCCAGGCCACCAGAAATTCCGAGAAGCCAATGGAGCCGTCCTGTCGTGTGGCATTGTTGAAGCATCAGTTTGTGATGTGATATGTGTGTTCGTTCAGATGTATGTCATCGTACATCGCTGTGTAGAAATATGTGCTTTTTACTATACATATATGTATATATATATATATATCTATTTATTTATTTACAGATACAGTATATACAAATGTGTATGCATGAACGACATACGTCACAATTAGGGATGATACATATATCAACCAACTCTCATCAAGAAAAAGCAATTCAAGTTTTGGACTTGTTTGGGGAATTTCCTTTCAGATTTGCTTCCCTGTTCAGGTTTCCAAACGGCTGAGTCACCCCAAAGTGGAATGAAATAAAGTGTTTGGATCCTCATCCAGATCTGCAAGTCGCAGCAGGGTGGCAGCATCCTTTGTCTTGGCACTCGGCAAAGAAAACGATTTCCTGATGGTGGATGGGTGTCGAAATGGATGCAAGGATGGGATAAGTATGGATGGAAGTGGATGGAGCAGGGGTGTTGGAGGTAGTAGCAGTTTATTCTTGAAGCTTTTGATGAACCACTTCCATGAACCACTTCCGCAGTTCTTTCTGGGGTTCTCTATTTGCATCTTTTCAATTGTGGTTCAACTTTCCCAGAGTCCATCTCGTAAGTCGAGAAAAACATACTCCCTGTAAATTAACAACAGTAATACCTTACGGGCTACCAGAAAACTGTATCATTCCAGCCATTCCCAACTGGATCCAGGATCTTCGGAAATCCTCCTTCACCCCACCCTCAACCCTCCAAGTCAGCCGAGCATCAAGGAGTGCGCCAATCGACCCATACGGCTCATCCACCTCTGTTGGAGCTGAAATGGGAACAGCGTTCAGCCCTAAGCTAATGAATTATACAGTTTCCGTATATCCACATATCCACATATCCATATATCCATATATCCATATATCCATATATCCATATATCCTGACATACGTATGTATGTATATATATATATATGTCTATATGTTCCATGTACTATATAGACATACAACTTCAAATGAATTCAGTAACTTCCCAGAAACACCTCCAGGAAAATATTGTGCACCCCACTCGGTATTTGGCTAACAATCTAGCAATGTTAATATCCTTTGTTTCTCACCAAAAACTGATGTTGGCTCTTTGAAATCGGGTAGGACGCCACACATCCCTAAAATGCTACAGGTTTATCCCCAAGACAGCACAAAACATTTTGAAAAGAAAATGGTCGAATCGAAATGACATTGAATTCAGAGTTGTGTATCTATACAACAATTACAAAGAATAATGAGTATATAATAGTGTATATATACATATATATATATTTGTTGTTGGAAAAAAGAGACTTGGTCCCTCTCAAGTGCCCCCAAAACAAACAGGAATCGAACATCAAGGAACCACGCTTTGCAGATGGAACTTTAGACCCCGAAATCTCCCAAAACGTGCGAGATCAAGGCACCCATTCAGAAAGTCTTCCATGTCCTCGGGTGATTTCGAGTACAAGAATGCAAATGCAACATCTGACGTTTTGACATTTTGTTTGCAATGTATGATGTCCTTGTAAGTGTAATAGTGTCACAAATGAATCCTAAAAGATATGCGGGAATTTATGACGATTCACCTGAAGCATTAGGTCATTTTGCAAGGTGCCAGCAAACCATTTAAAAGTAACATGAGGTATTTGCAATGGTTTCGGTTGGGATATGATGCACCCAGACCATGAACTCTGAGGTAGCGGTTGCAGGTTTGCCTCCCTAAACTAACAAGTTTGAAACTCAAAGTGTACATAGGAAAGAAGCCTAGCACTAAGGTTTGGAGGATGTTCCATTTCAAGCATTTGTGGATGATCTACTTAGTCTCTTCACTAATCCAAACATATGTGCCTCTCACACTGGCACGCGTTTGGATCAGCGGTGCTTTGACCTAGTTGATGAGGGAAAAAATTGTGCCAAAGTCATTCTCCAGCCTTCAAACATCCACAAACCTCTGCTTCAGTGACTAGCAGCCCAAGAAGAGTGAAACAGGCTCAGTATCATCCGATGTATTAATTAAATAGTTGCTGATTTGGGTTGGTACATTGGATTGCTTCTTTGGAGTTCCTGGGATGCCCATGAGGAACAATATCCTTCCCAGGGAGATCCATCTGGATTCAAAAACGAAGTGCAAAAATTCGTCTTCAGAAAGTCCAAGCGACATTTGATGAAATAAAACCATCATGATCACAATCAATACCTCGGGCATGTGTTTTGGGGACAAGGCGTCGACAGGAGATTGAGTGGGCTTGAGAGCCTCTCTCGCATGAGAGGCGCAATATAGAGGTGTCTTCTGGGACAAGCGTGTTAACAAAGAAGTTGCAGCCACATATCCAAGTTTCAATGTGGCATCACAATCCAACTGTTGAAAACATCCGAGAAGTTCCTTCTAGTTTTCGAGAGGGTAGATTATATCGCAAGACATAACAAGCTTTCCAGGGTGTAGTAAGCACAATTCATTGCTGGCAAACAAACTTTGAATGTTGGACTCTACCGACTCGTAGGAAGTTCTGCAAAAAAACATGATTTCAGTTGCCTGAAAACAAAAGGATGGGAAAACATGTAGCGCACCAAATGCCAGAAGTGAATGCTTTACTGACATAGCTTGCAGGAAGATTTATCACATTTGTAGCCTTGATTCCTATTGAAAACTGGTTTCTAGTTCGATGTCTTTTTCAACCAAAAGGATGGGTGTGTTACCATTTCTGGGTTTTGGAGATGTTCGTGCTTTAGGCACCTTTGCCCATATGTCTAGATATCAATTTCTACATCAACACTTCTAGATCTTCTAGAGTGGAAAATGAGTGTTACCTTGTGGGGATGCATAGTTTGAGAGAAGATGAAAATAGATAGCTAGTTCACCGCTTAAACAAAACTCTCCGGTATGTTTGAAAGATCAAGTCATAGTGATTCTTAAATCCAGAAAGAAGTGATTCACCCTTGCAACTTTGCGAAGCTGCAAGGCCCTAGAATGAGTGAATATGTGCATTGAACCAAGGGATGTGCTTCGCTTCAATGGAGCCACATTGCCACATCCTTCCCTCTACTTTTCCTTCCTGGCCCGTCATTCAGACCGAGGTGCTGTCAAAAACTTGACGCACCTGCATAGGGGAAGAGTTCATTGGTGGTTCGGTTGGTGGTTAAAAAGACGTGTTCCTGGTAGGAATCTCGTGCCGGGTTTTTCTAGGATGTAGACCACCAGCCTTGGCCAAGTGGTGTCATTGCTACAACTGAGTAGCATTGCCAAGGGTTGAGGGAAGGATCATGCCTACTACTTACCAATTTGCTTTTAAAAAAAACACGGTTTTTTGCTCGCAGCGACTTCGGATATCACCCACATAAACAGGAGTAAAACAATCCACGTGGACCCTTTGGATCCTCAGATTTGTTGACATTCCATTGACTTCTTTCCAGGTTTGATCTTCAAATTGGCATTCTCTGGAGCTTGGCGCAGATCCAAAGGTCTTAGGATGTCTTAGGGGCATCTTAAGGCACAAAGCTTCCCCCTTTGACCCCACGAAAACAACAGTTCATGGCCTTGGCCAGTTCTTTGGCATCCATCTTGCTGGCAGTCAACAGCAAAACCACCTTGCACCGTCGATTTTGTTGGCAAAGAAAAGGAATGAAATTGACATCGAATTCCCAGGTTTCCACAGACCTATGTATCCTCAATTGTCTATTTTCCATAATGATTTTCCATAGTGAAGATGAAGGATTTTCGCCATGCGGTTTTTGGGGTACCTGGGGATGCTGAAGGAAAACTGCCACCTGGTTTTGGCTTCAGTATTCAACCAAAATTGGCAAGATACATGACCCCCTTCAAAAACTCTCACTCATGTCACGGGGCATTTCCAAAATCCCTACGACTTAAAGTTGTTTTTCATGCCTTGTCTATACAGATTAACTACCCTGCATTCTGCCCTTGGTTGATTGGAACAAAAGGACTTTGCAGAGGTCGTTGCAAAAATGCATCAGTTCCTTGCTGGAGTCAACACAAGCAACATTTTACCTTTAAATTGTTCATACTTCACATCAAGTTAGGCATCCTGGCCCCATTCACCAGGCTGTTTGAAGTCAGGAAAATGGCTTCTACTGGACGGCTTTCATGCTGGGACCAGAACCCTTCCAAGTGAACTTCCTGCAAGTTGGTAGATTGGCATAGATTGGCCTGTTGTTTGTGGAGAAACCTCACACAAGATCAATTTACAAGTTACATTTACAAATACAGCCTTCAGTTGAGTTTCCCTTGAAGACCAGTGCATCTCAGGTCATGACATCAAACGCTGGCTGCGGCCCAGGGACACGCATCACTCGGGGGACTTGACTAAAGCTCCGCAGGCCGTGGGTTAATTTCCTCGGGCAATCTGTGTTCAAAAAAAACATCTTCGGAATCTTTTCAAATTGGCCTGTTCTACGAAGCTTACTGTCCATGTTGATCTGCGTCAAGGTCATTCTAGGAGGATTGTCTTACTAAACCACGATGAAATTGCTATAATTTGCGAGACTGAAGCGTAAAATGGATCAAGTGGAGGTGTCTTTGAATTTCTTAGCACATCAGTATTTCCTCAGTATTTCCTTGCATCACAAGAACACAAAAGGGTCTGGGCGGCATGGTTTTTCGTATATCGGGTTTGACAAGGTTCAGGTTGAGTCCAAACGATGTCAAACAAACTACAATTTATGTATATATGTGTATATAATTACCTGTCATAGATATAAGTACAAAAATTAATTGTGCACCTTCAACTCTTCATCCTAGAACACATGCTTACGGATGTCGAAGGGAATTGAGATGTGCACCAACAGATCCAACCGAAAATTCTTGATTTACCAACGTGGGCAAGTCAAGTATGTCTTGCACTTTGTTTTTGTTCAAGAAATCATGTGATTTTCTGCTAAAATTGACCATGTCCTCATGGGAGTCTTTTTGGGATCCCGAATTCTGAGACAGTTTTTGGTGCTTCTGTTTGAGTTTTAGAATCTAGGTATCATCTACACTATATCCAGTTGCAGGAGATGTTTCTTTTGGTACAACAAGGTAACCCGACGTAACCAGGAGCAGCACCTTCAATTCCAAGCTGCGGGGTGGCATAGAAATTCTGACATCCCCTGGCTCCGGTTTACAAAGTCATGGATCAACAGGCTATCACAGGGCATGGCCCCATCCGTGAATGACAAATTTTAATTTAAGCAACCAGCAAATAACACGGCATGGTACTGCACCTTAGAATCTTGCGTCTCTCAGAGACCGCCATTGAAGTGAAAAAAAAGACCCGAAATCTGAGAAGACTAAACTTATCTTTCACAAGTATCTTCTCTACTTCCATAGTTGTCAGTTTTGGTGCCTGGATGCTAAGGTGAATGACAATACTTCAGAAAACCTCAACTCATAGGCATTTTGGTGAGATTCCTTTATTGATCTACCTTTTGAAGCGAGGTCGTGGTACATCACTACCACCCACCCTACAACACCCCGGACGTGCCTGACCATTTCGCCCATTGCCGCACTGGCATAGCCTGCAAAGCTTCCAGATCTGCCTTAGGCGAATTTGGCGACATCGTTTTAGCATCTGTTTGTTATATTAGGATGTAATATCCACAAAACTAATTGGTATTTCTTTGAGAAGATGTCTGCAAACCGTTTGTTTCAGCACCGCCCGTATGATCCAGAAATCTGCCGAAGGGCTTATCCCAACGAAACTCCGAACCACTGAACCACCTCTCCAAAATAACCTAGCATGAAAAATCTACAGATGTTGCATCCGCTAAAAAAGCATTCAGAAACCAGAGACTGCCAGCCAAGGAACCGTATTTCCTTGGTGGGCAGAATGTTTTGGAGGATGGAAGAAAATTAACACTGAAACCAGGAAGCGATCATCCTCAATCATGGGAGTCTTGCACAATCTTTTTTAGACTCCTCAACCATCAGCAGGTTTGCTTTCAAAAATCTCTTCAAGCAACACCTCAAGCAAACCTTGAAGAATCTCAAGCTCCTCTACTCTCGCTTAGAGATCTATATACATAAATCCTGAAAGGAAAATGGATGTGTTTGAATGTGCCCTTGTCAGTCAGCCAAACCCTTGGGGAGTTCAAATCCTATCAAAATTACGAGTTCGAGCACGACTTCAAGACATGAGAATTTGAATTTCGATGTCAAAGCTAGGTCAAGCCTGGCAAAGCATCAAGCGTTTCAAGTGCCACGATGATCACTTGGGCCTACAAAAGGTCTGTTTCATTCATTTCTCTTTGACTATCATTCCCAGGGGCAAGTGGGCATGGCCAATGCCGCTGGTACTTTCTAAGCAGATATCCAGTCACTGGTTTGAGGTGATCCCAATCTCCTCAATGCTCATTTCACTGATACCAAATAAAGAAACATCTCAAATTAGCAAATTGTGAATCAAATCAAATTGCTTGAGCTACAGACACACTGGTACAGGTCAAATTATGGGGTGGAGATTCATCTTTGGGTTTGATCTATACTAGTAGAACCGAATGATTTCAACACTCAGTTGCTTCCAATTATACCTGTCTACTGGTGGCTGCCAAATTGAGAGTTAAAAGGTGATCAAAACAGCAAAATGGCAGCTTCCTACCCATTGCTCAAGGGTCTCCAACTTAGGGCCCTGCCCTAAAAAGTATCAGATCCCCAAGTCCAGCCCCTCCGTTGTTTCCAAGACTCTTAATGAATTCCGACTTTAATGCACCACCAGCACTCAGGCGCATGGAAGGTGTCGTCAGAAGTTTTCCTTAGATCGTCACAGAGGTGCCTATATCTGGAAATGGAAGTCCTTCAGAATCATTTTCCAGATCTCAGATCTCCCAATGCCCTTTATCTCTATGATAATTGTGTGGCCATTTTGCAGATCTATGTATATACAGATATATATATATATATATACGTACATCTTTGGGTTGTATACGCAGATTTGGGGATGTATATCCAGGCTATGTTTCAACATTCTGCAGAACTGCACCCAGGGTCTGATCAAATCTCGCGCTGAACGCAGATTGCGCGAGCCCCAGCCTGGTAGGAGAGGTTCTTCGAGACTCTTGTGGGATGGTCAGCTTTCTGATAAATGAAAGAACACCATCTGGCAGTGGAAGTAGGAACAAACACTATATAGGTAAAGTAGATGAATCATATGGTCTAGACCATGGAATGAATGAAGCTAAAAGCAGGCTTCAAAATCTTCATCTATTTCGATGTCTTATGAACAGGAACAATCGCTTCAGTCAATCAAATACCTTTCAAAAATCAACATGAACAAAATATACAGCCCAGACTAGCTCTGCAAAAGCTACCTCCTTTACCAATCTCAGAAGAGAAAAAAAATGCATGACTTTGCAAGGCTGACAGGTACACCCCATGCGCATCAACTATGGTGCAGGATGCCACTCGCAGACCACCCGACATTGAAGGGATGATGTTGGGGGGGCACAAAATATGGCTCATAACCCAGGCGTTACATCATTTTGACTTCCAGGCTTTTGGGCTTTCTTCCCTCCATTTGATTTACCTGTTAAAGTTTGGAGATCTTTTGGAGGTACAGGCTTCATTCCATTCGGGGGCATATGCCACCAAATGGATGTCCGTCGCACCTTGTTGGCTAGGGAAGGTCAATTTGAAACTTTGCCACATCCTGCAATGTCGACCGGGCTGAAACGTGATTGAAATGAGGGAATGCAAGAAGAAAAGGGCCCTCTTACTCATCCGCATTTAGTTGTTCATCAAATTCCCTGGCATGAATTTAAGCCTTACTCTCATGGGTCAAGACAGTGTAGTAGGCATGGTACACTTGGCAAACCTCACAAAAGTATTTTGAATTCAAGGCTACAAAGGCCTATCCTCAATCAGCCATTAAGCACCAACTTCATTCTCTGGTACGCATTCTCTCAAATTCCAACGATCCATGAAGTTCATCCCAAGTTTCGAAGCTTTGCCGCTAAGTGGAGTCCAATTGGGATACCCACAAGTAACTCTTTCTCGGGAGGATAACGAAATTGGTAAGTGAATTAAGCTTCTCATAGGTTTTGGCTGAACCTTGAATATTCCATTTCGCCAAATGTTGGATTCTTGGCTGAAAGCCATGTGTTTCTTCACCTGACAAAAAATATCACAGAGAGCATCCCAATTCCAAATATCAGTGGGACACCTAGAAATCTACTCTCCAGGCACTGACCATAAACCTTCAATGCGAAAACCCTGAACCCCAAAGATACATCAGCGCCTGGGATACATGGACGGATCACCCCGTTTAAAGGGAAATTGCGCCACCTGAGCTGGCTGCTGAAGCTACCAGTGAAGTTGCAATCGTTCCCCCACAAAAACTCCATGCAACTCCTGAACAAAAAAGGAAAATATGCATATACACATAGACACTGATATGCAAAAATGCTGCATATATGTATGTGCGGTATATGTATGTATATATATATATATTTGTGCGCAAGTATTTTGTATATACAAATATGATCGCCATAAGTCTCCTCCAGTAGAAAAAATGTCCTACAATTTCATTTTGTTGGAATGCGTTTCCTTCAGGAGATATTTGAATTCCACATTGGGGTTGTAGCTTGCCTCGGATCCAGAAAATTGCACAGCTGTCCAGCACGTAGTAACGTCATTTCAGGTTGTTTCAACCGAAGTATATCTGTCCATGGAAGTTCATAGCTTGCAACTACTTGGTCAATCACACCTGTGCCAGCAGCTTACAATTCCCCGAAGTCTGCTACACAGTACCCGATTTCATATTACTATATTTAGTGACAAAAAAAAATCATCACATTTTTCCAATAGAGGATCCGACGAAGTATTCGCTTTCCACTGGCATTCTGGGTGCCGGGACATCCAGATGTGTTTTATGCATAAATAGAACATGATTACAAATACAGAATGCACTCAAATGGACCCTGAACATTGTTTCATTGAAAAAAAAATACATCTCCAAACTCCAAACCCATCAATTTGTGGGGAGTTCAATGATATTTCGTCCTAGGTTTTTACAGGGATTTATCTTTACAACCTGCATCCAGCATGATTCGCCAAGCCAAGGCATTGTGCTGAGTCACCAGGAGATAGTAAAGCATCATGCCAATCGACCAGCAGTCGCATTGCCGACCTCAACCAGTGGAAGGCAAACACCAAAACGAATCCAAAAGAGTGTATAAGAAAAGAAACCACTGAGAAGTCAGTATATAAATATAATCTTAATCCATCTTGAGAAAATCAAAATTGAAAAGTTGGGCATTGGCCACATGAGAATTCTCTGATCAACTTCGCACGTGTGGCCGGTTTACAAATTGCGACAATTTGCAATGATGCTATTCCATATTCTTAAAATGAAATGGACCTCCTAGATTCCAACAAGCCATCTTTGTCCTGAATGCTTGTTGCCACACTCAATTCACAACTCCATTGCTGCTCTCCCGTCCACCAAATACCTTCACAATACAAACAACCCAAAATAATTTGTCTCAAAAATCTCACCCCCCCCCCCCCACCTCCCAGGGTCTACTTGCCCAAGTCAACTCTTTCTACATCAACATCAATTTCCACCACCTTTCAACAGCCCATCCCATCATCTCATCTGTGGCACCGTAGATTCCACTCCAAACTTCCGGTGCCATGAACTCTGGAGTGCCACCTACACGATCCGCCTTCTGACTCTCCTGCATGGTGATGGGAGGAGCCGCCGCATTTTACGGGAAAAGGAAGTTTCCCAAAAGAAAATGTTGGTTGAAATAAGCGGGGCTTCCCAAGTTGTACCACAAATATTCAAAAATAATTACCTGGTACTCGCCATTTTGTTGAAACATGTATGTTAAACTACCAAAAGTTTCAAACTTCTTTCTCTCCCTCACCCTAATTCCGCCTTGCTGAAAGTGGCAAGACCAAAGTCGATGAGTTTCACATCTGACGTCCCAGGTTTGATCCTGTCGCCCATGGAGGGTGGGTTGGTGAATGACGTGGTGATGTTCCAAGACAAGGATTGCTTAGAGTTGAAGGGACCCGCACTAAGATTGTAATCTAATTTCCCATCAACTTCTTGACTTCCATGAAGGCTCATTCTAAAATGACGTATGGCCCGGCCCTGTTGTTTCAGGTTGGTCATGATTTCTGAATGACAAAGTGGCAGAAGATCCCCTTATGATCCACGTGGGCATTCTAGATCGCTCTGACTGGACTTCTGATGATTGAATGTGGCTCCAAAATCAAGGGTCCCTAAAATCTGCGGGGTTACCATTAATTCTGCCAAATTTTGACGGCAACCTGACTCACCGGTTGTGACCGACCGACCGACTAGCCATTGACTGGCCAACTGACTGACTATCGGTAGTCGTATGGTTTATCGCACCCTAAAACATCTATGTCCAATACCACATGATTGTCAGATCTCCAAAGAGAAACATGAAATAAGACTGATCAAAAGCCCGGGCATTCGCCAACCGCGACCCAGGTGGTCGCACTTCATGACATTCGCAGGTTTGATATCTCGATGAATTACCTTGATTCATCGGCAGGGCACCGTTGGAAGCAACGACAAGGATCGATCAACAGAGTGGACGCTTTGGCAGCGTGTGATTGGTTCCTATGCTAACCATCCTTTTTCAAGACTGGATAATTTTTTCAACACTGGGTGATTTGCAAGTAAGATAGACATGCCCCTAGAAACTCGAAGTTGCCCAGAATCAGTGGACGTGCCCACAAACAAAATTTCTGTACAACAGCTATTGGCTAAGGGGGCCTCTATGTAGGTATAATCGCTTGCTCAAGAAATGCAGCCAGGAGACCGGAATCACAAGTGAATGACCTGACCAAGGGCTCGAGTTTCCAGTTTCCAGTAATTGGGTGTGTGGCAAGTAGGACTGATGCAAGAATTGTAGAATGTATAATATATACATGCAAATACATACAATTCTGTGTATCTATTGATCACTAAAATGAAAATGATTTGCAGGACTTTGTAGGATCTTGGAAGATTCAAAATCATATTGTGCGCGCAAAAGCAGTACTAAAAAATAGATTTGCTGCATAAAACAGGTACGCGGTCGTTCTTCAAAAGCCCTTTTCCCAGGAATGACCATCTACACAAGCAAGATCAGTTGGAAGACTCAATCAAAAACCCTGGTAGCAAATGGATTCGTCTGCGTCGTTATCATCGCGAGTCCCGAGTGGTGGATGCTCTGCGAATTGGTAGTTTCATCGTGAGTGATCTTTTCTTTGGTACTAGCCATTCAACCATATTGATTTTGAAGATGCTCAACTCTTGCCTACGTACCAAGGCTTCGTTGCTACGAAATCTTCATGTTTGAGCTTCCATCTTCACTCAATCAATGGATGTAATCGGCATCAAACCCTACATTCCCAAGGAATTCCTATCTTCTAAAGACATGTTAGACCCTATACCTCCTGACATTGGACGCATCTTTTAATTTTCCCATCAAGGCACAGTAGTTCACAGCTAACAGCACTTGCCGAATATATCGCGCCACCTGATCGTCTTTGGCTTGGGATCCATCCCAAGGAACTGGAAGTAGTGACCATTTCAACTTTCAACCCTGGGAAACCGTCCAATCCTGCAATAAAAGTCTCCTTTCCTCAAGGAAAAAGGATTGGAAACGCCAGGGGATCTTCGAGGGTGTTTGAAACTCCCAAGTGTTGGCGAGCTGCCAGGCGTAGCAAATGCAATTCAGTACCATCAGCACTTCTTAACCAACAGGACCGAAGTGGTTATTTGACATCTGCGCATGTGGATGATCATACATCAAGCTGAAATCGTGACATTTAATGGTGGCATTTCCTGAGGTGAAACAAACATCATTTGATAATTTCTTTTGCCCAAGCCATGTCTGGAACCAGGTGTTTTCTTCCCTTAGCACGAATGTGGTATTTGTGTCAGATGATTTGGTAGATGTACCAGGGGTAGACAACTATATCAGACTCCCCGTTCAGAAGATGACAAGAAAGAGGTTTTATACATAAGCATCGTTTTCTTATCTCATCAAGAAATCGTGGGATCCCTACTTCTTCAAAAAATCCATCCTCCTTAAAGTCGGGAATCTGCAGAAGTTCCGATAAAAATGATGTTGTATTGCACCAATGACATGGACACCAACAATGACCATGTTTGAAAGGAAACTCCTTTTCCAAACTGTCATTTTTAAGTCATTTCAGGAAACACCCACAGACCCAACACCAACACTCTAGAGCCTGGGCTACTGGCAGGCCAGAACCTTAGCTTGTGCCCAAGGGACCTTGATGGAAGGTGTGCCTCACCATTCTCTAATTATATCTATCCCAAAGTGGATGTTGAATATTTAAAACATGATTTAAAGATTCTACATCATTTACAGACAATGTCCAATCAGATTCACATGCCTTTCCATTTCCTTGCACGGTTCAGTGCCAAGAAACGTAGGCGACTGATTTCCTGCTGAAGATCGCCACCGGAAAGGGCTTCGCCTCAACAGATCGTGGCACTGGATAGGCCACTGGATTTCTAGGAGAAAAAAAGTGAAAATGGATTTTCCCAGGATTTTCCGCAAAAAGGAATGGACCAACTTTGAACCTGCACTTTCAAAATATAATTCATTTTTCATGTCAATGAGGGTTTTGAGACAAGATGGTCAAGAAAAGGTATGCTAGTGATGGTAATGAGCTTGAGATCGACAAACGGTCAAACCAAGAAATTGCTGACTTTGGAACACCTCATCAACGTTTCCTGGACCGCTGCCCTAATTCTCACTTGCTTCAACAGAGTCTCACCATCCTGGGCACCTGGAAGTTGCCACCATACTATAGGAGTTTCATAATGAAATGCAAAATATCATTGTTTTTACATTGATGCGTAAAGGGGGGTATAAGATTATTTCATGTTTTAATTCAATGTGTTTCTGTCCAAAAAGATGAGATCTACTAAGAATCTACTAATTACAGTACATGTTTCCGCTACAAGCTCAAAACCTGCATTCCTGCACATCAGAAATGTGTTTTCCACGGCACGGCTTCACACATGAACCCCTTCTCGAAAGAGCCCATACTGAGACTTAGTAGCCCAACATATGACATAGAAGGCCGGATCGTGTGGGCCTACCGTTGGGCAATCGTGTTGACAAATGTCACGTTGCTTTCAATCAAAAGATACAGATACTCAGATGCCTGACAAATAATCATGTCTTATTTGTTTGATGGATGTTGGTACTGCGACAACTTCCAAAAGTGTGTTTTCAGTTTTCCTTCATATAAATTACAAACATTGCTACTGAGAAGTCCATCAAAAACATTGGAAGCCACACTACCTCGATCTCCTATGTTTCTCCGGTCAGCAGTTTAGCACCGCAAATGACTAAACCCTGTCAGGCTGGGGGTTACATTAACAGTATCATTTGCAGAGGGGATGTCTCGAAATTGGCAAGGCTAAACAAAAAGCTGCGGCATGGTTAATGTAATCTGTGCAATTTTTGAGGGAGAAAAGACTGGATGTTTGAGTCTTCTGCATGCCCATATAGAGGATCAACAAACTTCATTGCAGTTTGTTTGATTTGGTGATACATCTTCCCCATCTATCGTCCCTTATCTTTGAACCAAAAAACATCTAGAAATACTCACTAAGTTGCACCAAGACCTTCACCTACTTCTAAGATCTTCTAAGGATTCTGCCACATTTCGAGCTGAGCAGTCCCTTCTCCTCATTCTTTGATGAAAACCCCCCACACCTTTCAACCACTCGAATCATCATTTCTAGGGCTCAGTGTTTCAATCCCGAATCCCTTGTGTCAAAGAAAATGCTCTGACCCCATGTAAGTTCGGACTTTTTTAAAGCACCAAAACAGTTGGCCTCCATGTTCGAAGTGATCAAAAATACCTTGACCGAGTCAGCAATGGCTCACCAAGACTGATGTGATCCCCTCAACAACTTACTGCTTTGGGACGTCTGGAAGTCTAGCGTTCTTAGATTTGATAAAAATATCGTGTAGTAAAAGGAGTGTATAGAACATATGTTTATGTATATATATACATATATCATAGAGGCGAATCGGAGTGTCTATGCTCAAGTGAAGAGCCGATGCAAAACCGAAAGAATGATGTTACTGCATGTCTCAGATAGCCTTGACTAGTTGGTTGTTTCAATCCATCTGAAAGGAATTCTTCAAACGGGGATGTCTCAAATCATAGGGCCCCCAAACCTATCACTGAAATTGTTCATTTGAAGAAGGTTGCGTGGTCCCCCACTCTGGAGCTACACACAATGACTGGCTCTTCTGCAGATATTGGCACCAACAAATCCACAACCATCTGACCAGCTGAATTAAGGATACCAATCGGGAACATTCTGCAATGGAAACTCCACCATATTTGCAAACGCATTTCTTGTTCCAAACGGGTTCTTTCCATTGCTATGATTCTTTTCACAGGAGGGTACGACCCTGAGTGAAACACTGTAGAGAAACCTGATTGGAGTCGCTGGCCAGCCGCCCAAAAACCCTCCCCTTGCAGTTTCAGTTGAACGCAAGTGCCCCAGTTTCAATGGACTTTTCCAAAATAATCTAATGCTTCATTGATATGTGGTTTGGGTTGGTGATAATTACCCACCACCATTTCATACGACCAATTTACCTTTGGCTGATATTATTATTCTCATTATTATCATAACTACCATTATCATATCTCATTCAACAACAGCCATCCAGGAGTTTCACGACTCTGACCCCAAGCTAAGACATCGACAAAGAATATGAGGATGATCCAAGGCTTTTAAAACGGCAATCTCCTTGGCGCGGCAATGCGAAATGCGGCATGTGGAAGTTGGTTGATGAAACGGTCTCCGTACAAATTTCATCAGTAAGGACAACTTATGTCTTAAGGACATCGTTTTTCTCTCTGAGTGACATTGATTTGTAATCTTCATCACATGCATCATGTTCGGCGAATAAGAACCCAAACATACTTTTGAAAAACCTTGGAATCTGGTTGCGACCCTAGTAAGGAACACAAGTAGGAGAAAACCACCAAACCTCTGCTGTGGGGATCTTTCAGGATGTACCCTGCAAAAGTAGCTGACTTCACCCCAATAGACCCCATTTGTAAGCAGCTTACACCACTGAAATTGAAGGGCTGGATAGCCAAAAATGAGAGTATTTCAATAGAACTACAGAAATACCTTTTCCAAATCATCATTTGTTGTCCATTTGTCAAAGTTTAGTTGACTTGACCCTATCGCGCCAAGAGGCATTTCGGATCGCATTCTGGTCCAGAGAACTTTCTTTGGAAATCACCTGGGTCCGGTCAACCCAAATCATTTGGATCAAAATACCAAGGATGATCATTTGGACCTTCAAAACGATCACCCGAGTAGGAAATCAGGAAAATTATGAATAGGAAAAGTACCGTAGTCTTGCAATCAAAGCTCTATGTGAAGTGTAAGGTGCAACCTCTTGTGCTTGTGCCTGATCCACCTTATAGCAGAGATCCTACACTCTTGGAGATAAGGTATTTGAAGAAACATTGGATCTTACCTGCATCTTCAGCTGGGACTCTGGATTTCTCGTTCGGAAAGTTTTTTGGTCCCTACTTATCCTGATAGCAATCCTTTATCTTCAACGTTTTTTGTCTCGTATCCCTCCACGTAACCCAAACCATCAAACAAAACTTGGTTGAGTTCCGTTTTTCCTTGGGTGGTTGGCTCGGTGGTTGGCTTGGTTGGTCATTTGTTGGTGGTTTTTTGTTGTTTTTTCATTGCACCTTACAGACCACCATCTGCATACTCTTCACATCACGTGCTTCGTAGACCGAGCCAAAGGCACCTTGACCTCATGGCTGAAACGTCGAAAGGTTTGAGGTCGATGTATCCCCAACAACAAAAAACGGGGGGGAAACCCGGGGAACCCTAGTGAGTTTGGGGAGACCATTTTTGGAAGGATATTTTTTGCAAAATGAAGAGATATGTGATGATATGTGATGGTTAGTATCATTTTGAGGGGGATAAAGAGTTTTTATATACGGTTTTCTATATAATGGTGAATTGTTTTCGGATTGAAATCCAATCACAAGTATAGAAATGGATCAGTTATCTTTCAATATGATGGCGATAAACTATGATGGCCAGCTGGAAATGACCGTTCTCAAACAATATATAGGCAAATCATGTCGCTTTGACGGCGGAATTTAAGCCGTTGTTAGTTGGTAACCCCAAATCAATGGCCCAAGAAACTGCCTTGACTACAAATGCAAGCCAACCCAAGGGTCCCCCACCGATGGGACGAATCATCCGGTAGCACATATGTAAAGGTTCGCCTGACACATGTTGAGGAAAGGCATAGTCAATGGCTGTTGTAACCTTTCTAGCAGTGAAAACACCTACTTCCAACATCTTGCAACTGTGGTTTGTTCGGCTCTTACTTTATTTACTGACTTACAGTAACCGTGTCTTCGAAGTTTTGAAAGATCCGAGTATGGGCTGCTGATGGAGTGATATAGCAGCCATGGCTGACAAGGGTTACAAAATGCGTATCAGACTGGTTGGTTAAGAAGGATTCCAAAAGTCAAATGACCGGAACCTTACACTGTTCAATTGGTTACTGAGGGTTAATGAGGGCTACTGAGCGCCTTTCACACTTGAACTCATCGTCTTACAAAAGCACCCTGCCATTGACATCCTGAAACATTCGAGGTACTGAACGTACTGACAAACAATACCTGGGAAATCAGACACATTCCTTGTTCGGGTTTCCTTGATGTTTCATGCTTGTTATGGTTTCCTTCTGCTCATTAAGAAACCAGTGCCGATATGACAGTACTTCTATACAGATCCGTGCCATGTTCCAGGATTAAATCCGCCATTTCCGGACCATTGCTCACGGGGACCTCCGCACATCAACTAAAAGTGGAACAGGTCACAAGCTTCATTCCCCAAAAAAAAGATAGACTCAGTCCTATGCTAATGGTAAACAAGCCATGGATGTCTTTAAAACAAAAAAACTCCCTCCAAATGAAGGCATAATCGGTAGCCTCAAATTTTGGTTTTCCATAGCTGTTCTTTGAGTGATGTAACCATGCAACCCTGCTGAGTAGGTGGAATAGTCCATGAATCTTAACCTGCACTTGCCAAAAAACTGGCACATTGCCACATTGCCCCTGAAACAAAGGCATATTAGGATCAGGGTTCAACACCCAGAAATGCTTGGTCGTCATGGGCCACCACAAATCCCAAGGGGGACCGGTCTGAAAATTCAAGCCACCACACATCCCCAGCCGGTAACGATGTGTGGATGCTCATCAAGCTATTCCGAACACTGAAAAATTCAACTTGCTATATCCTAAATGTATGATTCCCCCAAAAGCGGCCACTTATGTAAGCCTTGCCTTAGTCTTGGATGACGAGTTTCTCATACCACCGTTATCGGCTAAAATTCTCACCCACCTCGAGCACGGATCAAATCCGCTTTGTGAATGCCCTGAAGCCAAAACCCGTGAAGTGGCTGGGGGCGGATGTTCCAAGAGGGTGTAGGAAGTAGATGTTCTCAGGGGGCGTTTTTTCTGGTATTATAAACCTAGAGGTGTAAAAGCTTTTGTTTACTGGGATGCATAATCCAGAAGCATTGTTCCAGCAGTGGAAATTGAGTGAAGATTCATAACATATACTGAGGATTCATACAGGACCCATACCGAAAATGAACAGTTTATCTATTTGACCATCCCGGAACAGGAATACCGTCAACCCAAGTCCCTATCAACTTTCCAAGTTCCATAAACACCCAAGCAGGGCCGAAAGAGGCATTTGTTTTCCATGGAACTCAGATGAGCAGTAAGATCTCTCCGAATCATTGGTTTGTTGGCTTACTGACTTTGGGATACCGGGATGATCTATGAGTCAATTCAAACGGCTCACATAAAGGTCATAAATGATATATCCCAATTACTCTCCAGTATACATAGTCATACTCAACTGGTAGAGAACTTCTTCTCCGAACGACTCCATTACAACAATGACTCCTTTCAGTGCTTCCGATTCCGGCAAAATATGGTAGGCACAGGGACTGTAAAATCATCCAATTGGCAGCCTATACCAACACTTGCACAAGACATGCCAAATGCTAGCGTGTGTGTGTGTATATATATATATATATACACATATTATGCCCTGGGAGTCAAAGACCAAGCATGATTCATGTAAAAGATTCCGAACTCCAATGCAAAAAAAATGGGGTGTGTAATGTGTATTATATAAAATGCATATGTATATATATATATACATTATGTGATGATATGATACAAATACTAATACTGCCTCATCTTGTCTTATGTCTTATACTTACAGAAATGCAACTACCACCCTGGAAGCCTCTCAATGATTTCTTGAGGTCCTTTGAAGTCACAAAAGTTTGCACTGGGTTGTCCCGAGTCATTGTGAGGATTTCCCAAACACCACCACAATACGCGGGTGAATTGAGGTAGAGATGGTTGTTTCACTGGGGTGAAGTTGTTGGGGCTGTTCAATGCTTACTGGATGAGTTTGGGTGGATTTTCAAGCCCAGCCTTGCCCTTTCGAAGGACCAAGGTATCAAGCAGCGGATCCCAATCCTCCAGAATTGTGGCAACCGGGTTTTAGGCAACCAGTCATGGGCAGCGAAAAGGCTCATACCTTCTGAAACATCTTGGATAACGGCAAGAACTGAAAAGCCTCAAATTGCAAATGTTTTGCGATAAGGGAAAGAATATTCAAGGCTCCCCTGTAGGAGCAAATTTCTAAATTATGCATTGGTCTAGGACAAACTCTTGCCTAAGTCATACCTGAAGCTTCCTCCAGAAAAACGCACTTTTTCAAAGTCATTGCCCAAGTCATGTCTTTTAATCGCTCCCGAAGGTTGACATTTGAGTTTTCATTTCAATAAATAGAAAGCAAACAAAATCACGCAAGAGACGTTGGAAACTGAGGAAAACTGCTGGCATATCAATTCTTCTGCAGCATTCAAACAGTGTACTAATGCCTACTTGTCTCCATTCCGCCTGAGTGACGGAGGTAGCTACCCCCATGGCGCTCTGAAAAAAAAAGGTGCTCGGGGTCTTGAAGCGGATCTAGGATAATCCTCCCATTTGGAGAAGAGCAATGCTGTGCGTGTGCTGTATGTTTGTCTTTGCTGTACTTGGATTTGTGTTTACATGCAATAAAAGGTTCTTAGATATACTGATGATATACTGTATATATATTACATCTAACAATATAGACCTGTATACAAAGATCATCTTCACTTATCACTCCATGCTGCGGGTATATCCAAGGGGAAGAACCCCCAAGGTAGAGTTCATTCTGGAGAATAGCTGGCATTGAAGTGTTGTACTGATCAAACTAATAGGCTGGAAAGGTGCTAGGCTGGGCCCGGCAGTCTGGGTGTCGCATGAGATTTGTAGTTCTAAGGATTCTAAAGTATTGTGTTGCACCAGAACGGTGTCTTTCAGTCGACAAAAGGCGCCGTCGGACAAGCAGTGTACATGTCAAGATGCTTGGTGAAAGGGGCGTCCATAGTATAGTTATGATATCATTCATATCATATATTACATATATACACCCTGTATGTAAATATAACATCATCATATATTCAGCAAATATATGTACTTTACTAGAGTATTTACTACCTTAAGTACCTATAACTTCTGTTCAGGCTCCTCCCCCCGTTTCTTCCGTTCATCCCACAAGGCTACCCTACACGTCACTCCAAGGAAAAGTTCTCAACCTTGGAAGTCTGCTACATGAGGGACGCGGAGAAGAATTCCCTGGGAAAACTTCCAAAACAACTCTAAGTTGCTAAAAGCACCGAAACATCCGGCAGAAATGCGTTGTTTGTTGATTTCCTCAGGCATTCTGCGAGGTGCCATGTTCCTGCTTAGGAGGGTACTACGGAAATTTGCGTAGTTGTAATTGGATGCTTGCTTAAGTAACAAATTATGTAAGTTTTGTAACTACTAGGTCAGCTTGGAAGGAGTGTCAAGATCCAGAATTTACTGCTACAAATTCAATTTACCCGAAGGATTGTTGGTGAAGGGAGGGTGTAAATGCCCCCAAGTCGAAGCCCAGCTCTGGTATCACATCTGAAAGAGCCCGGGTGTCACACAGCTCCAAGTCATTGCGATTCGGGGCAAATCTCTAGAAATCTGCAAACCAACCTCGCTCTGAGAGTTTCTATTCTTAGATGAGTTTTCCATCGAATACCTGGGGGTTCTGTGTTTTTGCCATGTTATCTTTCCAGCCGGTATATCTACCAGACTTGACGATACACTGAATTCTTTTCATAGTGATTCATGAGTTCTTCGCTTAAGGTTCTCCGCTACTCGTGATGATAACAGCTCGGTGCTTTGAGTCACACTCAGCTAGAATTGCCAACTGAAGGTTAACCAATGTTCCAAGAAGAGTCTGATTAGATGTTCACTTTGGACTTAGGAAACTAGATGTTTACCTAAGTAGTACTTTAAAGGAACTCTGGTGGTGTAATCCCCATAAATGGTTGAAAATGTTTGCCGGTTGCAGCCTCAAAAAAGATCGCTTACAGTGTACTTACAAAGTCCAAGGAGCACCCAGCTTGCTACCTCCGCTCCTTTCCCCCAGCCCTAAAAAGGGAAACGTCGCTTCTTTTTCATAGAATCAAGGTGGTCTGGAAATTGTCAGAACTATCAGTGCACATCATACGGTCATCGCCGATGGTCGGTTTCTGGTTCTAAAAATGTCTCTCAATACTCAGAGAAGACAATTCTCAGCAGTGCTGAAGTCAAATCATGTTTTGCAACCTTTTCCAATCCAAAGTGATGAAATCTGAATATCAGAAAACACTGGTCGTCACGGAAACCAAATAGAAGTCTTTCAAACTTGAGCATGTTGTCGCTCATGTTTTTGCAACTCTCTCACACTTCCGATAGGAAACGGATGGTTTCCACAGCTTTGGGAAGTGGAAAGTCATGCGGCGATTCTGGTGATGTTTTGTCATTTTCGCCAGGACAGTCTACGCATACCTGAAAGATCATGAAACAGTACCTACTCGTAACGGCGAGCCGATGATTTTCCGACGTTCAAATACTTGGTGCTAAAGTTTTTCAAGCCACAAAGCGGGCCCCGAAAGAAAGTGAATGACATGCTTCAATTCTCCCATGTTGGTTTTTATTTCACTGATCCCTACATGAACCATATGAACCATATAGGGAGTTGGTTAAAGGTCTGTGATTTGGATCGACATCCCATATCCGACCAAAGTGGGTTTACTAAAAATCACTGGCTGGACCACTTTCCTCAATATCACCCTTCCCAAATGCCACCTTTCACCTCATAGTAACATCTATGAAACTTTCCTTACATATATGATTTGACTTGGTCCTTTGGAATTTGCTCGTTGATCCCTTTCATGATCTCCATGCACATCTACAAAAGCTCCATCGAAAAGCCAATGGTGCCAAGATTGGTTGGACAATTCGTTCCAAGTTGTTCAATGTTGGTTCGCTATATAGCCGATTGAATCATATCTTACATGAAATTGATGTTCTGTATATAACATGTGCGTAAACACAATTTGATTGCATACACGCTTTTGTATCAGAAATGGTGGATCATCCAACCTCCTCTTAGTCTGGCCGTTTTGGCCAAGCTTGAATCTTGTAGCTCTACCCAGGCGGACCAACTTTTGGAGCTTCCAAAAGTTTAGGAAAGTGCAATTATCCAACTGGAAAACAACTAAAGCCACATGCAAGAGTAGATGGTGCAAACACCTTCCATGTATTGGTTATTGGTTTGGTGAACCAAACTCAGACTGGGCATCGCCATCTATTTCAACCCGGAATCGTTGGTTCACTGAAATCATGTTTCCATCGCTTTCTTGAGTTGTTTCAGACATGTAGAATTCAAAAGTGGGGGGGTGATTCCTGCGGTTTCTCTTTGGCCAAAACTCAACGGAGAATGGTGAAATCTTCTTACGTACAAATATAGAATATGTCCATTTACAAATATTTTACCCCCAATGTTTTAATGGTGATCAAACAAACTCCAACATACACAGGGCGCACAAGGGATTATTCTTTCTTTTAATAAAGATTGAAAAATGGGCCATCTGTACATGAAAACATCATCTTGCTCTGCTGGTCGCCGCCGGTCTGACGCTGTTTGGTTTTCAGCAATTGCTGAGAGACCACCATCACGGTTGGCTGTGGCTCAAGAGCTCATAAAATACTGGGTGCCAGGAATTGTAGCAAACGACTGTCCATTTAGCATGCATGCAAGATTTCTGATAAACCCGAAAAATGAACCAGTCCAAATCTTGAGCCAGTTCGCATCACAGCATGCACTTCACTCATTCCAATCGTCATCAGGTTCAGTTTCATCGTCGCAAATCTCGGATGCGTTGGGTCTAGCTGGCTGGAAGAATGTGTGGTTCTGGAGATGGCAGGCACTTATGCGTATAGGTAGTTAAATGGAAAGTAGAATAAAGCTTTGTGATGTTACCCTCTAGGCAAACTTTACAAGACGCAAATGGAAATCCCTCATTTTGAATGGAAATACATCTTCTAAAACGGATCGCTTTCCAGCTATGTTGGTTTCCTGAAGTGGGTATCAAATCCAACCCAAGTTGGAGAAATGAATACTTTACTTTGATTTGTCCCTCGTTTTAACCATAGACATGGAATCATGTCCAGCTGACACAACAAGTCAGAGTGATAGGATGGTTATAGCATTGCAACGATGACCAGTTAATTACTAAGGTCCTAAAAGCATCTCAGATTCGGTTCGTCCGAGCTCAATGCTTGTAAACCTTTTGTGGTGATCCCGTTGGTGAATAGCAGTGTGATTCCAATCGTCTGGCAACATTACGTCAATTTTCATGTAGTTCCGGAATTCTATATGGACATGTTTAGGAAACTTCCGTGAGTAAAAAAAATCTTGAGGATTGGACCTAATTCTGTCGGTGTAATTGGCCCAGAATCATCTGGACTCTTGTTTCACCCCGAACGGATGGGGAACTGCCGTTTAGGGTAGGATGTGACCATCCCTAGCATCGACATCTCCTATACAGTAGCATCACCAGTCTGACCTATTCCGCGTGTCGTTTTGCACTATAGAGAGATCTTTTGAGGCACGAACGTGTCACACATATCAATATGTTTTCCCCAATCCTCCCGATGTGATAGCACTGAAAGCGAAGGTTTTGAATGGTTTTGGTACTTTTCCCACGAGTCAAAGTACTTGCTTGCGGTTTGTTTGAAGGTTGTCAAGCATAGACTACGAGCCTTCCCGTGGATGAGAATCCATCCACCAAGACATTCAACTAATGCTTGCCGAACTTTGTTGCAGCATGAGAGACATTACGGACATTTGTTGATGAAAAAACGAGTAGTTTTGTTAGTCCCTGAAGTTGCGAAAGTGTATGTACTCCAATCAGAATGTCTCCACCCACTACATGGAGTCTGCCAAAATATTGACTCACCGAAACATCCTCGGACAATTTGAACGACACTTCGAACCCTCCCCAAAAATCAGTGCGCTTCGGCCCCTGAAGGACCGCGGAAAACTGGTGACTGGTGCAAAGTGGTTTGATTTCATACTTCATTTTGGGCTCCAAAACAAGAGTTCTTTGCTGCTTCATAAAACCTCGGGAAGTACGACTGAATTCGCATGGATTAAATTTCTACTGCCATAGCTGCGGATACTGATGACCCCAGAGTGGACTTTAGCCTCTGGGAAGCTAGAACATCCAGACTTTCTCAAACTGAAAACTGGTGAAACTTCAACTGAAGAACGCATGTTTAGTGGATATATCTTTCATTTCAACTGGAAATGCCCTAATCCCCTCCAGCTTCATATCAACAAACCAATGTTAGCCCCTGTCGCAATCATCCATCAACTCCCATGTCCTTTCTTTAACGCCAAGCGACCTCGAAAAGGCAGTCCTTAAAGACGACCTCCTGCTTTTTCTCCAAAACGTGTGCCGTCTTGGGAACCTCGCCAAACAACTTGGACTTCGCCGGCTGAATCCTCATGGTACCTGTCAAAAAATAAAGCTCCAAGAAAACGGATGGATCCAACAAGGGACTACGGGCGGACCAAAAAAGGTTGAATCCGAAAGGTGCTTGAACATCATCAGGTGTTGGAATATTCTATAGAAGTTCGAAGCAAGCATTTTTAGATATCTTTGATCCATGTTCATTCTCGAATCTATTTGGTTCATGAAACTATGATCCTGTTTCTATGTACCATGAGATTACGTGGACCAACAAGTAATCTCAGGGTCTTCCACTCTTGAAGCACAAAAAGCTAGGTGCTCCATGGGAATCTGAGATGATAAAATCTTCCATTTCTACCATATACATCTACTGCAAGTTGCCGTACTGTTGCAGAAGACTCAACACCAGAGATTGACGAATGGATACCGAAGAATCTATGCTTTAAGAATAGGTAACTTTGCAACATAGTTGTTGGATGCTTTTGGAAGTATCTATTGGTCAAGTTTCCTGGGTGTCAATCTCCAAATAAAGTCCGGTCCTTCTTCCGACAAGCAGGTAAGCATGGGTCACAAAACCTGTATCACAGTGTTGGTTTGTTCTCCGAGATGATTCCCTGATTGACCTGCCAATATTTCAATGACTTGGACCTAAAATCCATTACTTTTTGAATATGTTTTGAAATCAAGGGTTTGGCGGATCCCTAATTTAGGTCGACATCCACCTTTTGGCCGTGCCTTGCTTGGCTTCATTGTTACAGCTCTCAACTCCTTCGTCTTCATCCGCTTCGATGCTCAAAGCTATGTTCCTCTTTTGGGTAACGCGGAAAAGAGCGAAAGCGACTTCATTTTTCTTCTCCAAAAAAAGGGCCGTTGTCAGGTTTCAGGGTCCAGTTATGTCGTTCAGAGTCCGATAAAGTACCTCCTCTGCGGACCAGGTTTCATGAGTGTTTGATACCCCTCACTCCTTGACAGAAAGGTGCATATTTAAATATAGTGTATTTTATATACGGGTGTGTAAGTTGAATATGTTGCTATATGTATGTGAAATGTATATATGTATATGTACATTTGGATTTTTGTGTATGCATAAGTGACTTAGGATCCAACACTATCTTGCAAATGTTGCAACCAATTTAGCGCACATTTCAAGGGATATAAGATTGCCAAAACTACACGAATTTTAGATAGATTCTTTGGGAGCATAACATTTTCGGACGAAAGGCTTGGAGCCTCACATCCGGAGTCATATACCAATGTTTTTGATATGAGATATGTGTGATCCTATGTTAAAATTACCAACCGTGTATCCACCTGTCTTCTCAACTGCCAACTAGAGTCCATACCAAATGTAATTCAACCAAATGATTTAGCACACCAACTATTTTGCTTGGGATCTACCAACTGTTACCAATATACATCGGACAGCATTGTTTTGGTCCCAACACGCCCTTAATGGTACTTCCGCTTCCATTCAAATTCGCTAAGGCTCTCTCGCTTATAAACGCCACGGGCGTTGCGTGCCACGGCGCCTTGGAGGCAGGACACCACGTCCACCTCTGGAGCGAAACGAGCTTCCCGAAACCAAAATGCCTCAAGTTGACTAAGGACTTCTCCTAACAAGAAAGAATACAATGACCTGCAATGATACTTCGGAATAAAAAGATGATATGTAAGAGTAAGTCAATCTATTCTCAAGTGCAAAATAAAAACATAAATGTGAATGTGGAATAATTTGCCGACCTTGAAATGCGCGTGAAGAACGGCATTTCCGGATGAATCCCCTACCAAAAAAGAACATTTGAGGTGAGTTAGTGGTCTATTTTATCGCCTACAGAAGACAAATGTATCCAAAATTTGCTGTGAAGGGTTTGCTGAGTGCTATTAATAGACTGGACACTTTCATTAAATTGGAGACCGACCCATCCAAAAAAAATATCCATGTCGAGTGGTTGTTTCCCTCATCACGAACCTTTGAATTTCTTCGAAAATCGATGGAGATGTTGAGTGGCCTGTAAGGTCGCTAGGATTCCTTCCATCAAACCACCTGCATTGAAGGGGGCCCCCATTGCCCTATGGCACCTCGCAATCACCACGGACATTGATGAGGAAGGATAGGATCAACACAAACAGGGAGTTTCGTGACATGGCGGTTTGCAGGGCGGCCGACAATTCTCCGCTACTCGGCCGGCGTGGGAATGAAGAGGCGCCCTTTTTTGGATGGGGTTACCTACAGCGCCAGATAAAACATCTGAGAAGCAAAAATGGCAGCAGGGTCGCAACAGCCATGCAAAAAACGACTTTTTGACAGCACTCAAGAGGAACAATGGATGGTATGATGGCAAGAGAGTTCCAAGGTGAGTTGGATACAAGTCCCTGACTGGGGTGTAAACTCAATTACTTTCCATGAGCCAGTCAGTAGCCTCTAGCAAATTGGAATGGAAATGCAAATGTTGCATTTTCACATCCACAAATGATGGACATCCATGATCATTCTGGGTTGGTGTCTTTGGAGGGAGAGTCTGGCAAGAGCAAAGGTTTCTCAAGAGAACAATCACCATCAACAACCACAACTAGCTCGTGGCTTCAACCCACTTGTGAATTTTGTTCAGCAAATCTACCCCAAATACTTGTACTTGCAGGCCATCTAGTATGCTAGTATATTCATAGTGCCTAAATCCTTCAAAAATTCAGAGCTCTGGGGTTCCATCCCAGAGGAACCCTCCAGAATTTTGCTGCCAAGTCAGTAAAATTGGTACAAGAAAAACTACGGTACTTCCAAACCATCTGTTTGTATCTTTTAGATGTAAAATCGAGTACGTACAAAGGTAAATAATCAGTTCCATTCTTTGGGCAATCCATGATCCATCACTTCCCTTCCACAGAAAGTTGATTGGCTTCACTGCTTTCGCACCACCAGACTTTCCAGGACCCCATAAGTGACCCCACCAAAGCCGGCAGTGCTTCATACGCATTCAGGGCGACGCCCAATGGCTGCTCATGCGAGGTGTCCCTTGTTGAAAAGGAGGCAAATGTTACGAGCCTTCGCACAAAAGTTCGGAGGATAAGTACTACCAGGTAACCATGCACGGGGGTGAAGTATGAATACGCCGGTTTCGCAAGACCGGAAACTCCGTTTTTCGTTCGGCTATCAGGGCTGCAAAACGGGCAAGAGTTTTTTGCAAAACAGCCGCAGCTGGTAGCTGAAACCATCCGCTAGGATGGCAATATCCTCCCAAAAAGCATGAGAGTACCATTTAGTGGGACAAACCATTTAATTCTTATCATTTTGTCCAACTTGTTTGCGGGATGCCATAACTCGCCCATGACTTGCCATGCTTGAGCCAGTGGCAACAAAATGTCGAGGATCATCCCAAAAGAAAGCAGCCGCTTCATAAGGACTCAGTGACGAACCTCCTCCAAAAACGGGAACAAGCTTCTCACCGAAAAGGAAAGAACGCACTTGCGTGAATGCTCCCTGAATCTTGTCAAGACTCAATTCAATTCACCATATTCACCCAGACATGAACTACAAAAAGACTCGAGCTAGTCCTTCCAACCCATATGTACTAACTAGAGACTGGAACTTTCCAACAATGGCACACAATAACCCCTAGATGTTGCGCTATAATCTGGGCCCTTTGCGAACCTACCGTAGCTTTTAGGAGCTGTGCCATCTACTTTAACCCTATGGTAGCTTCTCCTGGATCTTTTTGCCAGTCACCAACGACCAGGAGCATCCCACGGCCAACAAACTGTACCCCTACCTTTTGAGCCTCAAATTTTCTCGCTACTTTGGGAGATGATATTGGAATATACTTCGTTCAGATAGCAGTAAAAAGGCCACTCTTCAAAAGGAAAATCATCTGATTCCAGACCGTGTGATGATTTGGGTGCTATCCTATGCCCCCCCTAAAACTACAATAGGACTACTTGGAGCCCGACATCTTTTCAGGGGCTTTTCAGTTGGTTTTGGGGGATGGCACTTGCTACTTCACCATTGCGGCACTCCCGCCACAAATGCCTCTGCTAAGGGCTTCGGCCGCGGTTCGTCACCTCCCAACGCCAACACAACCCTGGTTCTTCACAGAATATGAAACGGAAGGGATGGCCTTGAGGAAGTTTTTCTACAAGAGTGCGGATAAAAAAATGAAAGTCCTTTGACAGTCCATGTATCAAACCTCCCTCGACTCGTGGCCTCAAGAATCAGGCTGACATGATTGTTCAAGGTGTTTCTATCGAAAACGAGGTGTGGAGTACTTGGACAAAGTCCATCCTATCCAAAGGCTGGCCCATTTCGGTGTGAAGCTTAGGAGCTGAACCTCTACCGTTAAACTGAACGACGCATGACGACAGCCCACACCTTCCTGGCCGTTTCCCGCCTGAGGTCAGTTGCTGGCAAAACTGACGGTGGGAATCGGTTAGGTGAATGAAATTCCAATTTTGGTAAAGGTGAATTAAGCGAAACTTGGAGGGTGTTCCCTAAATCACCCATGATTTGTGAGGTCGGATGAGATTGTTCTAGTTTGCCATGTATCGTTTTAGGGGATGTTTGTGCTTGAATGCAGGAGGTCAACATCCATCTAGCCAAATGATCACAGTGACAAACCTGGAAGGCCCTAAAATCACAGCAGGTTTGCTGGTTTGACTTGGAATGGGAACCCAAAGGTATACTGCAAGTATCTTGGAAAAAACTAATCCGTCAGGTTAATTTCCATGTCTTTTATCTTATCCTCATCTATGATCTCTATTTTAGAACCAACTTGTAGAAAGGTACCTTATGTTGCAGCCGCTACGCTCATGTGCATTGCCCTGTGCTTGGCCCCAATAGGCTCTTTTTGCTTAGCAGGTATGCCAAGCAAATGGGAGCAGTGTTCAAAATGATGTGTCATCCCCTCAAAAACTAGCTGCTAACAATAAAGTTGGGATTTCTAATCCTCGGTCCGACGTCACTTCCAAATTTTGACTATAGATCAATCATTAACCCCTCTACAGCAGTTGAGTCAATTGAATGGCTCAATTGTCTGGGCGCTCCAGACATCTTCATAGATCCGGAGGTCATCGTTAGGTGCCTTGGCCAGCGGGAAACAATTCACTTTCATGCATGTGATTTATTTATGCCAACATGCACAGAGAGAGAGAGAGAGAGGGATCTGTGTAGTATTCTGTGTATATGCTGTATATCATTATATGGATATACGAATATGTAATGCAAGTATTCATATGCAAAATATGTGCAGTAGTTTGATTCGTGAATTTCTTGAAATCATGACTCATGACCTTCAAAATCATCAACATTTATATTGGTACCAACCTGAAAACTCAGAATTCTCGCTTGGAAGCTCTTCATCCTTCACTCCCTCGGAGGCCTCGTCATCAGCCTGCAGGGACAGCATGCAAATTGGCACCAAAGCAGCGGGAAGATATGGGGAAGGTATCGTGTAATATGAGTATGCATATATACGTATACACACATATATGTTACAATCATGATTTTGATAAGCATAAATATATGTGGTAGTAATAATTATTGTTATATATTGTTGGTGGATAATGACAGTGGGGAATTTATGTATGGGTGGCTGTGGCATAGTTCAACCGACTCTACCCCTCCAAATGGCTAACCCGCCTACTACAACCACTTTGTAACCAGCGATACAAAGTTCCGGAGAAGTACAGTACCTTTTGGATCAAAACTAGGGTAACTTTTCATCATGCCGCCATGCCGAAAGCTAGGTAACGACCCGTGGGACAGTTTTGGGCACCCATCTCCAGTTTGCAATCAATAGCTGGGCGAATTACATTAGTTGAGCAACCAAAAAGGCGGTGTCCCATCCAGATATGCTCATTTTGGACCCGGCATTTCCATTCAGATGTTGCTTTCCAAGTGGGCTACAATCAAATATTACAATACCAACTAAACAACGCTTAGGAAGATTCCTAAACCTTGGAAAATTGATAGTTTTCATTCATCGAATTTTGACAGGTGTATATAATCCAGCTTGTGGGCGGTTTCGATTCCCATGCTTGGCTATAATGATCCCTCTGTATGAAACAACTCAACAGGATCTTAAACTCGCTGGAACCCATTCATCAAGCCAAGAGACGCCCGAATCATCCTACCACCCTGCCTTGGGTGGGACATAGCCACCGATCTGTGTCCCAATGGCCGCAGGTCCAAAGGCTGTTGCCTGCAGGGATTTGATTGGGTGACTAGACCTGGAGTTCAAAATGGATGGCGGAGATAGCGGGGAGAATTTCGTGTGTTTGGGGGGAGAGTTCCTGTTGTCTTGGTGTAGTTGGAGGTGAGTATCCAAGGAGAAGGGCGGCCTTCAGTATAGTGTGAAAAATATCAACTTGGATCTCTAAGAACTCTACATCTAAATGTTCAGTCCTGTTTTTTTTTGAATTGCTTCTCCGGGTTCGGGATAATCGAGATGTCACCTCTGATGTCAAGACTGGTATCGGGTATTGCGATCTGTCATAGGAAACCACATGTCCACACCATCACTTCTTGTTGATTATCCTCCTCAAATCTAACAATAGACTCACCTGAAGATGGGTCCTTGTTATGTGTCGAACTTGCAACCTGCTTGCCACTGATCTCTACACTGACACTCGCCTGTGGGTCATCCGCCAACAAATTCAACGCTGGAGAGTTGCCCCAAAACCTCATCCAGGCGAAGCGATGGAAACTTCTCAAATCACTATGTTTATTATTATCATGCATATATACATATACTGTAAGCATATACATATTATGTGTATGTTATACTGTATCTAGTGAATCTAGTGTATCTATATACTCTTCAACGGTATAAATTGGTCTCCTTCCTTTTCAACCAACCCAACTCTAGAAGTTTCCATTTCCTCAACTGTCAAACCCACTTGGAGAACATGGTCTAAATTGGATCACTTCCCCAAATTTCAGGATGAAAATAACCGACATTTGAAACCACCTGATGTCAATCCAACCAAGCCACAGCACCCTGTCGTCTCAGAGCCAAGATGCTGGATAAAGCCGATAGCATCGCTTCCATCCGATGCGTAGTCCTACCCGAAACAAGAAAAAAGCAGCTGCGTTTTGGTAGGGAACAACGCTGGATGAAAATACACCACAATGAAAAAGTGGAAAATCTTGACGGGTTTTTTACAGAGTTGCAGCTGGCAATCATTTTTTCTAGGACGGAACATGGAGTGATTCTCAGGAGGTTGCCTGGTTTTCATTCACAACAATAAGCAACATGTACCCAGGGGACTGACCATTTGGGTAGCCCCAAATTCTACCAGCAGCTAGCAGTGATTGGAGCCACCTATATTATTACATTTTGAATTGTTGAAGTTGGACTTGCAACCAGCTTTTTCAAGTTGTCGTCTCTTTATCTTGTCTTGATTGTATCAATGGGATTTGGCATTCGGACATTTGGATCGAGTTTCCGGTGATCAATGCCAAGAGAGAGTTGTGCTGCACTCGCTCATTCGGCAATGGGTACGGTGTAAGAGGTTAAGAGGTTATGTATCTACAAGTGTTCCATGTGTAGAACCCAATGAAACTCTACAGAACTAATATGACATCTTCGTTCTAAGTCGAATGTATTCCTTAACAAGTCCATGTCTAAGAGAATGTGCTGGCAGCATTCCGTAGGATATAACCAGTTGAACAAAATGTCCCGGATCAAGAATAGGAGCATATGCCATAGCCACGATATAGACTGACACTTCTTTCAAGTTCCAACCCATCCATCTAGTATAACTTCGAACATATAGAAAAACGTATCTTTCCGGCTTGCCCATCTTGTGTACTGTATAGTGGAGGGATACTTGAAAGGCCAAAGAGCTCGGATTCGGCAAAAGGATCACCAAATACCTAAGAAAAGGGCAAATACCAATTGGTTATATCAATGACCAGTTGGCTGGAGAATCAGCAAATCGTCCATATGACCAACCAGGCCTGTGGTTTTTGCAGGCCACGATCGATGGAAACATTCATGGCGTCAGCGGCCGTGGAGGTTTTTTCAACAGGGCAACAGCGTGTTTTTGGGGCTGGGTAAGGTGTGTTTGCCGTGTGTCCACTGCCTAAAAAAAGTGCAAATTCATGTAGATCTCAAATCAGACATGAATGCAAGGACCAAGATGGTTGATGGCTTGACAACATCGTTGCAATTCATGCTGAACGTTGAAGGCTGTAGGGGCGGTGTTGTCAACAGCAGCTTGGAGTGAAGCATCAGCTGGAGGATGCCACCCTCAGAAAGCCCAACAGCTCACAGCCAACAGGTGAAAATGGTCGGAAACGCCAAAAAGAAGTGGCTGATTTCACCATGTATCACCATGCTTTAAAACTAAGTTTGCCTGCCGAGTGGATACTTCCAAGTGACACGTCCAAAAGTGAAGCGCTCAAATGTGTGGGCGAACCACTGAACCACCTAATGATTTATCGAGATGCATTAAACAGAGAGTAGGAACTACGAATCAAAACACGCGATTCATAGGGATTGCCATCATCCGAGACGGTGAACCCCTGAAAACCAGATGCAACCTTCATACAGAAGCGGTGGCCTTTTGTCCGGTGTCAGGTCATGTCGGATATATCTCGTGTCCTTCATGGGGAATTTAAACTACGATGATATCCATGTACACTCAGACTCAGTGAATTCCTAGTTCCCTGATTCAGTGATGCAGTATTCGGAGATCTTCCTGGCAAAATCCTGCTCTGACATTTCTGGAAGCTAAGAAGTAGTTTTTCGATCAATTCCTACTTGGACAAGATCCCGCTTTTCCCCCTTGGTTGCACCGTTTTGTCTCATTGCATTGTCACTTCCTTGAAGCAGAAAAATATCTACTGTACTCACAACCGGTGAAACATGCTCACTGAAATTGTGCATACGGCTGGGAAGTGTGTTGGTGCAACTTGTCCCGTACATCCATGTGTGTCATGACACAGTCATGCAAGCATTGATACACGTAGTGTAACGCAAAGAGACAGCATACTTTTGTGTGAAGTATTGAATGTATTGCTGGGATTCCTTTACATTGAGGTCCTATGACCTATGCTATCATTCACCTAGATATTTGATAAATTTACATACCTGTGCCTCAAGATTAGGATCCCTAAAGTCAACTGTATTCTTGCTAAGATCAACGAGTTTATTTCATGCGTTTTTGGAAAATCTACAAACCAAACATAGTTGATCTTGATGGTCATCAATTTAGCGTCGGCATCTCCATCCCATAACCCAACTGCTTTTTGTGCCCCCTCAAGCGGTGTGAAACTGTACAACACTGCCGGTGGGCAGGCCGCGCAACTGCATGAAAAGCAGGGCAGGTATGTCACACTCGCATCCTAACATCACTAACATCCATGCAAAACATGCTAAAAGTGCCTGATTTCAGTAGATGTTTTTCCCATTTCATCCGAGGTTCCGGTCCTTCAAAATCACACCAAACAATGGGAGCAACAGTGATCATCCCCTCATCCTGGAGATCCTTTTCAGGCAAATTAAATCATCCCCTCTTTCAGTTTCATCCCGGCAACATGGAAAAAAATACCGTGTGACTCACCCAACGCCCCTGGTGCGCGGATTGGGCTCCGAGTAACTTCGCCGGATTGCTCCCTCAACAAACAAGTCGGGGATTGTACCCCGCTCCTGGGATCATCCCAATGCTGCTGCCTACTAATCCAGCTGCTCACATCCCCCGTGATGCCCTTTCTGCACAGTGTTCGACGGGGGCAAAACGCTATGGTTGCCTCCTGCCAGGGTGGGCAATCCCCAGGGATTGCCTATGCATGATCAAGTGGAACAAAAATCGAAACATCAACCTGCAAAGGGAGCTGTCAACTACTTGGTGCATACTCCTCAAAACTCACTGATTCATGAATGGTTAAGGGTGCTGGTTTACGATTTTTGACGTGTCCCTAGTACAAATTCTTTTCAGTGCTGCTTCTTAGGATAGACAACCAACAACATGAACCACCAACTTACCATTGGCGGAGCTCAGTATTCAGCAGCAAAAATTCAAGATGTCCTTTTTTTCCGTTTCTCCACCGTGAAGTGAAGCAAAAACAAATAATTGCAGTTTGAGCAGCGGCAACAAAATGTTGTGCGTGTGGGTGCCATCCCCCATAGCAATAGCTGTTGAACACGGAATCAAAGCATCCCCAGGTGATAATTGCTGGTACGCTGTAATCTCTCAATGTCACCACTAGTCACTGGTGATAAGTTTTATCGGGTTTTGAACACTGCTCACTTGACATTCTTTCACATTGGCACGGAAGACTAGAGATGGCCCGTGTATCATTCGACCATCCTTGCTTGTACAAATTCCAATGGCTTTTGAACAACTTCAAAAACAAGATAAATCACAAAATCATGAAAGCCCACATAAAATCACCACTTTTTGTTTCTTGTGTGACTTAAAAAGACATACAATAACACTAGCACTCCCCCCCACACAACCCCTCAACAAAAGGAGACACCCGAGCCCGCATCCCAAATCACCTCCTCAGAGGTCCAACGCAAGGTCTAAACCTCGCCCCAAAATGGTGTCTGGGAGATGTTACCAGGGTTGGTGTCATCCGATAAGGAATTTGGGAATTTTTGATGAAAATGTTGCTTGGTTTGTTTGGTCATTCTTTCAGCTTTTTGCACGATTCACAAAGCAACTGAAAATTTTGAAATCACGGTGGGGACATTGAAGTTGAGACACATATATCCGAATAAAATATCCCCTTTCACCAACGTAAAAGCTCAGATCATGTTTGAAAGCGAAACCAATGAGGTCAAACATCACAAGTTTCACAAGTCTATCAGGGAATTCGAAGGTTTCACACGTTACGAAATGCTGAAATGGTCAAGTTTGGTGCTTTCCTTCCCACCTTTGCTCGGCACTCGCTGGGCGAGGTCTGGGCACACTTGGGGACCTGTGGAAAGGTGTTTTGCACCCCAAGAACGCGGGTGGGACATCTTGGTTGAGAAGGGATACAGTATGCATGTATTATTTTGCATAACATGTATCTACAAATGTATGTATATATATTCAAAAAATATTTTTATTGTTATTATTATTATCATTATTATAAGATGTGTATCAACATACATATCATGTATACATATATATATGAATATATTGGTTACATACATACACACATTATATGTATGTACAGCATATGTGTTGTACTGTAAATCCGACTGACCATCTAAATTGACGTTTCTTGTCACACCTGCCATACCTGCCAAACGCTGTTTAACTAAGTGGATGATGACGTGAATGTCTAGGGCCAAGGGATTCCAAATTGGTTCTATCTTGCATTTCAAAATACTCAAAGGCCTGAACATCTGCAGACAACTCGTGGATTTTCTTGGCCCCGGGTGCACCCAGAATGTTGTTGGTGGTAGTTTATCCCGGAGTTTCTACAACCAAAAAGTGGTGAAGCAACAGTATGACTGGTACATCAAACCCTGCATCAACGAAGCCACCCGCAGAACTCAAGGTCTAGGAATCCAGGCCTAGCTGTCCAGCTCCAGCCAAGTTCATGGCATTCTGCCAGCGTGGCCAGAAATCTTTTTCGTTGTTGAGCGCTACACCACCATAGCGGCCATCCTCAGGTAGTTTTTTGGGGGGCGAGAGTTTTATTGATAGATGGTGCAGAATTGTAGAGAGGTTGTGGAAAGAACCATTTCCGAGCTGCTTAAAGATTGTGAAGATGGGTGGATGCCTGAGGAAGGGGTCGCTTCTGGATGAGATTGAGTGCTTCAGAAAGGGTAGTTGACAGAAATGGAGTGGATTATTCCTCTTCTGTTCATTTCAGACCCTTTCAGACTTCAACTATCCTACTATTATACTCTGCATCGCCAGGTTCAGGGTGAAACAAATTGCTCATGTGGTGTCGGTCTTTGTCTTCCGGGCTGATTGTTTGAGGTTGTGCAGGTAGGATAAAGGCAAGAATGCACAAAGAACCGTGTTTCTGGGTACCGGTGCATCAACCAAAAACTCTTTGTGGGGGGGGGGGGGGTGCAAATCTCACCTGTGGGTTTCTTTTCAAGTACAACCAAAGGCCAAAGGCGCATATGTTTGAGTACATCATGATAGAGTATAGGAAATGTCATGTTTTTGCCAAATATGGATCAGCAAAAAGGAATGAAAGAATCAGGTAAAATTAATTGTTTCATTGGTCCTTTCAGGGCATTGGGATACAACACCCTAAAACACCATGTTTTCTCACAACATGGATCTGGCTTACTTATTGAGCCGAAAGTAAGGGTCAATAGTTGCTTCTCTTGAATTCTTCCCCATCAAAACGGATCGTAAACACACGTGCACAACACATGTTACCCACATTCATTTGGCAACATCTTTGGTCAAAATTAGTGTAAGCGCCGCTGGAATCCGTTACCTCCTCAATTGAAATCAAGCATTTCAGGAAATTTGCAGGGCCCCCAATGTCTCCATTAATTTGAGACAGCCCAATCATATCTCACTTTCCTGGAAAGTCTTGGAATAAGTTCCGTTCCCGTTCAAGTCAATATGACCCATCATCAACCGAATTTGAACTCATATTTCCTGAGTTCACCTCTTGAAACCACAGTCAAACATGCGAATCTCCGTTGCCAAGCATCGTATTCTGCCATATAGGGATTCTTGTATCCCCAGTACCACAAGGTATACCCCGCCTCCACCAGCAAATGCCCCACCACCTGCCGTCATTCTAAGGGTTTCGGTTGGAAGATCACCTCTCATATGAAATAGTCTGCTGGTGATATGGGCACTGCTTACCTGGTGCGCATGCATTGAATGTTGTGGAGAAAGGCTGTCACGTCTACTTTCATGATCTAGCTGTTAATTTCAACCTTATTGAAAGAACATGGAAAAATGCTGGTAAGTCAAATTTGGTGATCTCATCTCCTCAAGTATGGGTGCAAAAGTTGAAACCACCATCTAGCGCTAGACGCCTTTTCTCAGCTTCTGTAACCAAATAGAATACATTGTGATATGGATGATGGCTAAAATCCGGTGGCCCTCGCAAAAAATGTAGGAAACTCGGTATTGGCTTGCCTTTTATTTTGGTATGTCTATATAATTTGTGCGGTGTTGCTGTCCATCCAAGTTTAAAAAACTTGCGCAACTGTCTAACTTCGATGAGATGAGTTGAAAGTGCTTCGCGTTGGTGGGTTGGTTTTCAAAACAGTTCAACAATTTGGAGCCATACCTAGTAAATAAAGGTATTAAATCTTAAAATTTCCTTCTTTCCCAGAGACTTGGGTTTTCCTGGAATCTGCTGGTGTTGGTAACCTCCAAATACCTGAGAAAAGCCTCAGTGGAGATTCCTGCAATTCACTCAGTTCCAAGGGCCCAAGAGCTGATCAGAGCCACCCCACGGTGTACTATCACCACCTCTTTAGATGTATCTAAATGATCCTTGAGTTTTTTCAGTGGTCAGTCATGAAATAGTCCACTGATCAAAGAGATATATCTACGGGTACACCATTTATACCAAGCATTGATCTTCAACTCTTCGGGATGTATCTCAAATGTTCAATCCTAAGCCCCTCTAAATGGTCCCTTTTGGTAAGGAACCCATCAATTTGAGGACCCACGACCCAGGTGCAAGTACCCATTTCTCTTCATGTACCAAGCATTTGATCCAACAACTAAAAGGCAGCAGCCTTGGTCAATATTGCACCAGGCGAGCGGTCATCCCGCAACATGGTCCTCGAAGGTTCAATGCTGCTTCGAAGGAAATGATTGGGAAATGTTTGTTGGATTGCTGGATGGATAAGGTTCCGAGGGTGCGGTTATGTATCAAGAACTTAGTTGGGGGCCCGGGGCTTTACGGGATGCCCAGCCAGGGTTTCAAGAACGATTGAACTTTTTTCGTGAAAACTTCAAATGTTGGTGTTTCTTGGATTGCTACCTGGTGCTGATCTACTAGGGCATCATGGTGACCAAATCCTCAATCCCCAATGCTTAAATGTGTTCGGTCATTTCACGCCAGATGTTCTCATGTCAACCATGTTTCAAGCGATATCAGTCACAACTCACCAAGATGGATGGAATCATCCATTCTTTCCCCAAAAGCATGCAGCTAGATTCTTGCATGAATGGCAAGATACAATCCCAAAAACTTCAAGCTAGCCCACGACAAAAGCTAGTCAAGAACGACTTTGCTTTGAGCTTCACAGGAAGTCCTGGTAATCCATAATCCATGGGTCAGCTACCCATTTGTGCAACTGTTTGACAACATGATGGAAGTCTTCCCCGAAAAGGGGTGAAAGCGAAAGTGAAAGCTCAAACGATAACATGTTACAGTATTTACACACAAATATAATATACTTGACTATATACTGTACATATATAATTGAAACCAAAACCTGGTGAAGCGGTTGTTTTCAAGTGCCATCACTCAAGTCTTCTAGCCTATGTGTATGGCAGTTGCCCATCAAAACATCTAGTTTCTGATGTCGACCGGTTTTGACACCGCCATAGTGCCAAGGGACGCCATGGTGTAGTCGTGGAAGACATCGCCTGCAGTGGTGCCGGATGGACCTAGCCTCCACTCAGCTTGTGGGGAACTGTTGCTTTCGGGTGGTTGGTTAAGAATCCAAACGGATTCACTGAGTAAAACAGGCTTTCTCATCTGCAGAAAATTAATCTCAACTTCCCAACATACTCCACATATTCCCCGTTGATCATCCATCCCCCCCAAGGCACCCATGGAAAGGCCCATGATGGCAGCTGCCAACGTTCCAGTGCCTTGCACCAGACTTTGCCATGGTACGAGGGCATTGGAATCATTTACCAGGCTAGAAGGCAGAGGGGCAAGTCGTCCCTATAGATTAGGGCCAGGGATGTCTGAGAGGTCTCCAGATGAATCAACCTTTCTTTTCTAAGAGGCATTTTCAACCTCCAACATTAGAACCACCAGTACCCGTCACCACCAGCTTTATCACAGTTTGCTTGGTTCCATTGGTTCACTACCTATCTCGCGGAAGATCCCCGATGCCTTTTTCTAGCTGATTCCCATGTGAGCGTTATATCAGTTCTAGTCTGGGAAGGGTGTCCGAGTAAGGGATAAATCTATCTATTCACCATTGCAGATTTGACTCTACGAATCAATCTTGGGGTAGCATTTTACCAAATAGTCACATGGGAAATTGAATGTTCTCCTCTTGGAAAACCAAGAGCCAGCAAGCCGACCAGGGAGAGTATGGAAGATGTGTCAACAAAATTTTAAGAAATTCGCCCCTGTCATAGTCGTGGTGGGCAGAACCACGTTCATATCATGGACTGACAATAAGTTTAGCCAGTGTTCATTTGAGTAAAACCCCACCTGATAGAACATTCGCTGTGCCAGAGTCGCACCAAGTCTGACTGACACAGGGTGATCTCCCCATGGAAATGTTCGAAGTAGGAATCCGAATACCAGTGAGGTATTCGGCAGGTTGCAGTAGTTATAGTTCTAAACAGGCTTGAAATGAAATTGAGAATCATTGAAAATGGGTGAATTGCATAGTATGGAATTTCAAACATGGAGTGTTTATGTAAACGACTTCCTCACTCATGACCGAACCGCACCATCGGCCCAGAACAAGCACCACTTATCTGAACCAATTTATACTGTCTATTTGTGACTCTAAAGTAAAGTTTAGGATGCTCCCCAAAAAGATGGCTATGGCTCAAAGCAAGCTTCCGAAGTTTCATCGACCAAAAACTCGTCAAAACCCCTCCAGCCATTGGGAGGCTCATTCAGCTTACTTGAACCCAGTCGCTTTTCTCCCAGAGCTCAATGGAGTACACCTACCAAAAGGGCTGCCCAGCAAACTGAAACAAATGGGGGGAAGTTGCCAACATGTTGGGGATTGTTGGTAACTTCCAGGGAAAACCGATGGCCAACGCTTTGCACAGATCCTTTCAAATCGGGGTTTGGGGATGGTGGATATTCAGGTACTTGAGGGTTTCGAGGTGGATACTCTTATCGAGAGCCTCACTGGTTGGTCTAGCTAACCTCCTAGAAAATAGCCACGCACCTTAACCTGCAAAAGAGAATCTTGACACGTATCACGAACTTTGCCATCCTCCCAATTCAAAGTAGGCATTTGGTCACTTGGTCATATACCTGAGAGTCTTTTCCAGAAATGATGTCAGGTGAATATCGAGGGATTCATGTATTTTGATGTACCCCAATTTCAGGCTACAAATGCCAATCAGCTTCCTGTCCCACCTTCAAATCAGCAGCCTCTCGTCGACATCGATCCAAGCCTCTCAAAAGACAGGAGTCTCACTGTATCATTTCCAGTCCCCACGAAAAAAATGTGCTTATAATTTGGAGGGGTTTGATTCAACAAGGATAACTTGGAGGATCTCAGGATGACTAGCAATCAGTTCTTGGTACTGGTGACACAGCGAAAACACGGGTCCTTTACAAAGGATCCAGGAACTTCAAGTACATCCCCTTTTTGGCAAAGGACACCCTTTTCTTTAGCTTAAACCAAAAGCCAAAGGCTGGAAAAATGGCAAAAGGCAATCGAAATGGTACCATGAAATAATGTCAGACCAACCTCACCAGTAATGCCTTTTTCATACCTGATGAGTTTTCTGCCACTGGATGTTCTTCGGCTGTTGACACATTGCTTAATCCCTTCAGCCTTTGAGCCCCAACTAAACCAGATAGAGAGGCGGGTTTGGGTAGATGAACTTCCTTTTGTTCAGATTTCCTGTCATTCATTTTCAGACAAAGAATCACCCATAAGTGCGAACTCTATAAAAACCACGAAAAAAGTTCCACGCCCATTGCTTTTCAATAGTGGCAACACTCAACAAGTATCTCGTTCAAATTGACTGCACAAACTAAATACCTTTGTTTACATTCATCTCAAAAAAAAAACCTCTGCTTAAATTCACGACCTTTTTGGGATCAAATCAGTCACGTCCCATCCGATCCCCAGCCTTCGACAAGCTCCGGTGTGATCCAGGTACCTGACTGACCCAGTTGGATGCAAAAACATTGTGCCTTGGAAAAAGCTAGAAATTTCAGATGAATCATGGATGGACAAAATCTGAACATGTATGAAGATAGATGAAAAGATGACAAGTTAATATCCTGTGGTAAACTCAGATAGATATGAATTCAATAGCTTTCATATACCGCCCAAGGTGGAACCCAAAGTTGTTCACCGGCATTTGAGTCGGAATATCCAATTGCTACAGCAATTCTTTTGGGAATAGGTGGACAACAGCGGTTGATCAATCATATAGCACCAATAGGTACCAATAATGAGAGTCAAAATCATCTTTGAGAAGGGAGATTGCACCCTATGTGTCAGCACCTTCAGATTTTTTAGTTGAAAGAAAAACAACCTCAAAATCTCAAACGATGGTATGTGGTTTTAAACAAAAATCCGCTTTCAAACAGGCAAGTAAGTAGGCACGTTCCATTCTTTCGCTAACCCAACACTGCTTTCAAGCTTCGTGCACATCTATCATCTACTATACTATATGTATGTATATATATATATCTAAACAATACATCTATATAAATAGCACTGTTTTGTATAGAAGTATATCTGTTTGAAACATGAAAAGTTTCTATATAAAATGTGGTCAGAGCAACCCCAAAGATCTTGCAGGCTTTCACCAGCTAGTTGCCACCCAAGTTGCTGCGATGATTTTCCAAGTGCACCTTTTCACACTCTTTGAAGGTCCGTCGGTAGTCTCCGTTGACCTCAGCAAGAAGAAAAACACTCCAGTTTTCCCAGTAGGATTCATTTGTTGTCAAATGGTTTTGCACATCAATTTTTCCTAGGATATCATATATCTAATTATAAAGCATATGTCTATCATATGTCCCATGCGTGGCTGTATCTTTGTCCCTCTAATATCTAACTACTTTCTCAAAACATCTTTGGTTTTGGCTGCAAATTTTGAATCATTTAGGACAACAAATTGGAAACTGCCGACCATGATTGGCCGGCCGTTCAAATGTTGAACCATACGCACAGCCCCAACTAAATAGAGCGTGTCCCTCCATACTCACCATACACATTCACACTGCTGAATGCTTGGATTCTTCACCATGCTTCTAAACAATACATGCCTGCCAATTGCCCTGCTGCTTTTGAAATTCTCTATCCCTCAGCTACCTTGCAACGAGTCCTTGTTACCTACCATTGGGAAAAATCGTTGGTCTTCGGAGAAATTCAACCTAACCCAATGATTGAGCCAAGCCATTGAAAAATATGTCATATGCAATCGGTGCATCTCCCCCGCGCACAACAGAACTCCAGCAAGAACGAGGCGCTGTTAGGCGGAAGTCGCCACGGTGGCGCTTGACCTTCTTGCTACGCAACCTCAACGGCTTAGAATGCGAAGAGAGCCAACAAAACGTGGAGGATAGAAGGGATTAAAAACCATGTCGTCATTTCCCAAATTGGAAGCCCAAAAAAGTCCAGTGAGTAACTACCGAAATGAATCATGTCTGTTGAGAACTTTTAAGTTTCCTCAACAAGTCCTTATATAAAATCCCTACCAAGACCTCAGGTCAAACGGTAAAACCATCAAAATCCAAAACGCTTCGAAGCTTCTCATGGGTTTGGCTGCGTTACCCTCTTTGCGCCACCTTGATACATCTTTGACTGATAGGCCGATCTATCTCAGTTTTCAAAGATTCTATCGTCAAAATTAGGGACTTCCAAAATTCCAATCTATACCTCCTCAATGGTATAGATTTAGCAAGAAACCACCCCTTCTTCAAAGCCCGCAATTTTTTCTTTCTCACATTTGCCAAGAAAAAAAACAAAACTTCTTCCACCAAGGCACCAGGGTTGCTGTTGCTTCAGGTCTAAACAGTACCTTTGGTGAGGCCAAGGGGATTCCTATTGGAAGAAATGGATGGATCAATAAATCTAACAGATTGGCCGTGATGTCAAAGGGACATGGCTTTCAGTACTCAAAGAGTATCCACTGTGTTTATAGTGGCGATAGTACACATGTGAAATTGTAAGGTTTGAAACACGATGTATAAAATGACCGTTCGGAGGATGCTATAGGGAAACCCCACACACTGCGGGTCCACGTACAGACAATCCGACCCGATTTCAATTCTGCAGAGTGAGCAGATGTAAATTACTTGTAATTACTTGTAACAGTCACAGGCTCGCATTTAGAAGCCAAAAGATCAGAAGGATATACCAAGTATCAAGACACGCAACTCTGGTTGGGTGTTGCTGATATACACCGATTATATATATATATACATATACGTGATTGAGCAAGATAAATATGTTGTGTGTGTGCATTTCCTACTTTCAGCCATCCCCCTTGCTCATTGAAGAGAGTACCACTTAATGCCTACTGCTCAAATGCCACAAGCATTCCCAGGGTTCCAGTTGGTTGGACATGAACCAAGGCCAATGATTCAACTTCAGATCGGCAGGTTGGCAATTTCTGTTTTGTTTGGCGACACCAATGGTGAGTTGGGAATTAGTACAGTATTTGATTTTAATTTGGGGGGTATCGGTATCGGTATATTCCAAATCGTTTGTGATTGAAAAAGTGTCATAAAATCACATCTGCTGTCAGGCAAAGATGCGTTTCCTATAATTTTGTGCTGGGGATACTCTGGGTCTTGTTCACTGAAAGGGGCTACTTAATGTACATCCAGTAAACAGGGGAGCAAATGTCATTGCCGTGCGATTCTGCATGCAGGTAGGATGCAGTAACCTCCGTTAATGTGCTGACTTGAAGGTCTACCATAAAAGGTAGAGGCATTGCGGATAGCAGCAGAACGCTTTATCTGGTACATTTCAAATGAGAATAGTTCATGTGCATCTCACCAATCTCACCAACATGAAAACCATTTTATCCGTGCTTATAGACTTCATCTGTGAATCCCGAAATTACTATGTTTATGTTCAACGGTTCGAAAATATAGAAATCATACAGAAGCATACATATCTTTATATTCACATCTTCAGAGCTACACGGAAATGTCATGCATGAGTAAGGCGAAATGTAAATATTATATCCTCAAGCATGTCTCCACAAATCTCATCCTCTATCATCTCCACTGTTTGCTTGGCGCCTGGAAATGGGGTTGGGACATTGTGTCACCAAAGATCCGGGGGAAGGCAGCGTGAAGCAGCCATGGCGCCTGGCCACTTGGGCAATGCAAGGTTAGTGAAAAGGCTCTTAATGCCCTGTACAACCTGTCACAAATGGTGTGCTATACATGGCATAGGGAGAAGTACAATACAAACTGTCTAGACAGGTAGTCTCTGAGAGGTTAGGTGGCGCGACGAAACTACTGGGTCGACCAAAAATATGGTCCTTCACGAATCTTTGGTCCCAAACTGGCCCCTACAGACTTAAAACATGGCCATGGTTTGGTTTTGCTGCCGAGGTGGTGAAAAAAGAAGCTGCCAATAGGAAGTCCCAAACTACCTACACTTCTAAACTGTTCAATGTGGAACAAACAACACACTAGGGTGGTATGAATCATTCCGAGGTTTCAAAGAATGTAGATACATACCCTTGGGATTATACCCGCGGTTGTGTACCATAATTGTGAATCTGGATTTAATAGGGCAATATCCAAAGGCTACAACAACTAGGTCCCAGCTTTCCCTGAATTTCTGCGTGTATCGTTTATATTAAGTTTATATAGCTGGGATTTTATTTGTCACAACTTCAGATCTTGGACCCTGGCACCCCTGGAGTTTAGGGTCCCGCTAAAGGAAGGATGACTCATGAGGCTGCCCCAAAACTGCACGGGAAATACAATATGAAATTCTTAAAGAATGAAAGGTGACTTTCTTGGGAATCTTCTTGTATACCATTCCATGCATCTGGCATTTGGGGATGGTTATCTACCCACATCTCACCATCCACTTCCAAATAGCACTTCGACTTCACCCTTTACAACACCCTTCACCACACCCTGCCCCATCCCGCGCCAGAGCTCACGCATCAGCTCGAATGACGGTTTCACTGTCCAAACCATATCTTCGGGACCTAAGGAACAATTTTGGACGGACTTTTTTCTGATTAAATGGATGGACATTGAGGATGCAATACGGGTTGGCCATTAGAAAAACCATAAAGATCTATATACAAATGGAGAGTTTCTCGCATCAAAGAGGAGTTGGTCTATGAATCCTTCACCCATATAGATGGATGGATTTACAAAAAATGAGCAGTGTCAAACGCCTCTAAGTAATCCCATGCAAATTGAGAGGCTTCTTCATGATTTCCTGTACCATCACATCGTCGTGCATGGCCAATTTGTACTGTATGTGCCCTCACACCGCACTGAATCTTTCGGAATGGCCACTGAATCTTTCAGAAGTGAATCTCGTATGAAACTTGGGATATTGAAAATCCAAACAAATAACAAACATATAGATAATAGATGCACTCTGAGCATCTACCTGGTGGTTTCATGCTGGTTGGTATCAAAACCAGTCGAGCAGCACTTTCCAAGCCATTCACCCAAATCATGCTCCACACCGACATATGTCATCCACATTTCCTGGATGGCACCGGTGGGCTGGATCGGGTGGAGAGCAGCTGGAGGTTTCCCTTTCAAAGGACATCTATCATCGAGGATGGTTTTTACATCCCAAAAACGGGGTGATCAACATGAGAAAAAATCATCCTCCTTCTTGCTGCAAAAAGCTTCATGGAAGCCACATCTACTGGGTAATGCATGCATCATCTAATTCCAAAGTGTTTAGAGTCACCTTTCAGTAAATGAATGTAGCAATGACAGAGAAGCATGCCCAGATATGCCTAGACGCTGTTACTCAAAAGTCCTTTGTGATGTGTTTACCAGAGGACAACATGCTTGCACTCCAAGTAGCATCCCTTAGAGAGCCAAGACTAGCTTTATCTCTTCCCAACCACCCAACGCTCATTCACCACTGTTCTCCCTAAAACCCTACGATTCTGGACCATATTTCTCTGGGGGTGCACATTTGGCCATTGACAGATTTGGTGAAACCGCTGATTCTTCCCCAAAAATTGTCAACTTCACAGGGTTTTCATTCTTACTTTTGCAATGCTGCAAGGAGTATATACCCCCTCGTTATCCGTGAAGCTTGACATGGATGCACATAAGCCTTAGTTTCTAAGGGAAAAAAAGAATGGTAGGTTCCAAAAGCAACGTATTCGGATTTCTGTGGTATCAGCAGCCCTCATTAGTTTCCAGATTCCATATTATGTATATTGGTCCTAAAGTGTGCCTGTCCCAAAGGAACAGCCTCGAAATTCCATCAAAAAAATACAAGATCTGAACTGTCGATTGTCAAAGGGTGGCTGCCACACTGAACTTTCGGGCTTAATTCAACTGAGAATTACTCCTAAATGACCAGATTAACAGTACTCAAAACCTTGCCTCCCTCATAATGGTGCTAACGAATAGGGATTTGTTGGCCTCGTTATATAGTAGCTTTTATCTGGTTTTTAGGCCCAAACACTGAAGGTACCATCAAGGCCATCTGAAAGGGCAGGTTTTTGCCACAGCGCTCGGTGGTTGCGCTCCGTCGCAGCAATGGTTCTGCGCAGCAGTCAAGGGTCTCTGTAGCCCACAGGAAAAGGTTTTTCTAGGGAGCAATTGAATGGGATGATTACCTTTCTTTGAACATCCCCTTCAAATTGCGATTTTCCAAGCCCCTCCTTTCCAACATACAATCATTGGATGTCATTGGATCATGCCTCAAAAATCGGCAAAGTACAACAAACTTACTGTAGCTGCACTAGGATCTTGACTAAATGACAAACACAAGAAAACATCCAAGGCCACTCTTTTTTACTGCTACACTGTTACGCTGCACTTAGGAACCCTGCAGAACGGACTTTTTAGATACCCTCCCAAAAACCAGCCAGCTTCATTCCCTTCCAACCAGCTGCAAATGAAAAACCGTTGTCAAGGGCTTCGTGGGGATTCCAAACTGTCATGAACAACAAAAGTTCCGCAAGCACCTCTATAATCGCGAACTTGACTCATTCATTCCAAAAATAGGGAGCCGACAGAAAGCTCAAAATATCCATTTTGATTTTACCCCTTTGGGTCCTGATGCATTCTGGAAAGGGTGTGGGGTCCATACGACAAATACATGTGGGTATTCCATGACAACATCAGATTATCAAACAACCCAACTATTTGGCACACACAAATGGTTTGTGGTGCCTGGAGAGCCTTCAGCATAAAGGGAAAGGATGTACTCCTGGCTTGGAAGCCTAGGAAAGTTACCGGGGAGCTGAGCAAAACGGAACACAGGTCGTCATGACTGGACATGAACCCGTCGGACTGGTCCGGTCATCAGCAAGTTATAGCTACACCCTCCCCCAAACTAACATACCTGTGAGGACATGGAAAGCAAGATGTAAAATCTCCCAGGGAGATTTTAGGGACTATGGCAGTTTTATGGTGGAAAAAAGTAGGCTGAGCCTAGCAGCTCAGTAACTAGAATCATGGATGATTGCCGGGGAACCCCAAGATAATTGACAGAAATATCTTAGTTGGATGGTACCACGTACTCTCCCTCAATGGATCATTCTTCAGGGAAGAACCACCCCTGGCCACGTAAAAAGTGCAGTGGCTTTCTCTCCTTAAGTTGTGTGATGCATCGAAATTGTTTCATTGCTATTCATTTGGCCCTTACCCCGGATCTGCAACAAGCGTATGATACTTACCATTTCAGATCATTTATAGGGCAGAGACTGAGACGCCCCAGACCTTCAACCACCATTTCCAACCAAATCAAAACAATTTACTGCTTTTCAATGCCTTAGATTAGATCACCAAAAGCCAGGTTGTGTCGTCACGCCGAGTGGCAGGAAATGAAACCTGGAAACGCCAGAAACCACCCCATCAGGTCCCGCGGATACCGTCGCTGCACTAGACATTTCAGCTTGACCACCCTCACAAATGACGCAGGTGTCAGGACATATCGGGGATGGGTCGGGGAGGAAATTACTACTTTTTTGTTTTGGTGTGGATACAGTGGGAAAAAGAGGCACAGAAAAAGGGAGGATCCATTTTTGGTATGGTATGTATATCCGTATAAACACTATACATCAGGCATTAAGAAAATCCAATAACAATCGGGATTCATGCGGATTCCAAATACCAAAGCAAACCTCAAACCAAGAAACTTCTAGCTGATAATGGGTACCTCTGATATACCTCAAGATTCGAAACACCCGTAGAATCCCCAAGGGAAATGTTTGATTTTAGTAGGAAAGCACGTTGTTATAAGGATCCTCGCCTTTACCACTCACCTGCCACTGCTGATGTCATCCTACTATAGTAGACTCTTTGAAGTCGCAAAAGAATGTTGATATAGAGACCATGTGTTCGCGGTAAAACAACATTCTGTTTATGTAAGGCTATTAACATTACTGCTGCAGTGTACTTTTAACCTTTGGGTAACAAGTTGGCCGAAGTAGGAGCACAAGGACCACCAGCACTGCATGTACAAGAAATCCAATCAAATGGTTAAGGCTACCATGGTCGAATCTCCCAATGCGCTGGTTACCAACCACTGATTCTTGGCTGCGGAACAACCTCAGCTGCCAACCTGTTTTTGTGTATTCATGTCTAGGCCCCCAGAAAAGAGTGGCAGTTCAAGATTCAAGCGGGGAATTCCTTTCCGGTGCCATGTTTATTTTACTTCCAGCTTGGGCACGGTCAACCGTTTTGCAAACCCAAAGACAGACAAGCTGAATACTCAATGTATATAGTAATGAGTCAGAATAGCTTTGCTTTCACATCTTTCAAACCCATCTGTGATGTCTTCCTGTTTCTTCACGAATTGGAAGTTTTCGCCAAACCTGAAGGATCCTCCCATACAGCGCCTTCGGTGAAGTCAATGTGGTTGTCATGGAGACCTGCGGGATCCAGAACACAGGAGGTCACAGGAGCCGGCAAAAACGAGGTGAAGCGTGGTGAATGTAGGGCTGAGGCAACATTACAAGACGTTCAAACATGACAACAACCACAACCACAATCACAAGCACAACTGCAACCACAATGATTACTATTACCCATCTTCCCACGATTACGGAAGTGCAAAATGACCTATAAATTGTAAACGACACATCCTCGTCCCTTTTCCACTGAGTCATGATTGTGGGATTAAGGGTCCCCATCAGATCATCAAGGACCTCTTTCAAAGGAGAAGGTTCGAAGTCCCACACCACGCTTACACTCCATCCATCTGATTGTGCCTTGCTTTGAGGTTCCACGGGCAGTTGCGCCATCCATCGCACTGTCACGGAGTTGACCTCGCCAGAAAAGGAGAAGGGAGAGGCACAACAACCCACCAGTCCATGGGCAGTAGCAGTTTGACCCTGGGTCATTGAAATAAAACACTGATTTTCAATCACTTCACCTCTCCCTAGGTGCCCCGTGCCGTGACGTCAACAGTTGCGCTCACCGTTTCTCTATCCGCAGCTCTGTCATCTTGGACATCCAGGGCCACATGGTTCAGCACCCGGCGGCAAAGGCTGGTCATTTTCACTGTTGTTCGCAGCAAAAAAAAGGACGACTGACAAGCGGAGTGGCGTAGTGAGTGAATTTTGCCTGGAAAAAGTGGTGTCTTTTCCAACTTTCCTGTTTCTCTGAAACTTTCAAACACACCTTTGCGGGTACTCATCATCCCCTTTTTCACCTTGTGCAATCTCAAGCAGTCAAGAATTGGAAGGTTGGCAAGTTGATAGAAGTTCTTCAAAATTCATGTCTACCCAACAAAAAAAACCTATGAGTTTGAAGAGTTTGAACCTCAAAGCTCCACTGAAAGGAAATCCTTGGTTTTTTTTGACCCCCAAACTCCCAAGCCCACCCAAAAACCGACCCTACAAATCTCATGGGTGACTATGGCACACGAAGGAGTAGAGAGCTTTTTTGCGGGGGCGGGGGGCTGTTGAGGGTTCATGTCAGTCAAGGGGCATGGAAATATCCAACTCGCAGTTCCACCAACACTCATCATTCAAGGATTCAAGGACCTCAACCCTTCTTCATTGCAACCCGGAATCTGTTTCCAAGGAGCTCCAAATCGAAGAAGCTACCCAACAACCATGGTACAATCGTCGATTGTCGATTGATTTGGGGCTGCCCACCCAAAGAAAAAAGAGAAACACGACTCAAAAACCCTTCCCTCGGCCTTTTTCGTTATGAAGTGTGGCTTTTCTTGGTGCGAGTGGCTGAAGCAGTTTGCTTCAATCTCCGACAAAGTCTGCCAAAACGAGAATTTTTAATTTCCATCCAATTTTCTCACGTCTGAAGGATCAGTAGTGATGTCCCTCTATATATACACCTGGACTGTTCAACCCTGGAAGCTGAAAATGATGAAACTTTAGAAACAACTATTTGTGGAGATACCTTGAAGTCATCATTTTCAGCTTGCAGCAGTTCAACTTTTTGGGGCCCTGAGCTATTCTCACAAATCCACATCTAACTATCGGTATCAGTGGGGTCACCCAACAATGACAGGATACTCAGCAGGAACATTTTATTTGGCGCAGGTTTTGTTTGTTCACAAGCTATTTCAAATCAGGCATATTTTGGGAACTGGCCCCAATCAATCACAGCCCCAAGGACAGTTTCGCAGGAAGCCCTTATCAAAGTTTTTAACGATGTATCCTGTGTGACTTGACTCCACCTGAACTGGGCAGGACCTGGTCATCGGTTTCCTGGTATGATTGACCGATCAGAACGGGCGTATGATGGATCAGTAAGCCTGGCAAACTACCTGACTTACGGAGGTGTCAAAATGTCATGGATATACTGTTGCATTGGATACTACATGATATACCATCCAGAGTATATGATCATCCTGGTAATTCTTGCGTGCATTAGATATATTGTTTTTTGCTAGCGATAGTACTGCTAGTATTACCATTGTTACGATTATGACTACTATTGTGAGTTAGCTGCATTCTTATTATTATGTTACCCATAGTGTTATTGTTCATTAGCAGTAGTGGTCTTGCAGTGGTGGCTGTGCGAACAGAATGCTCAAGCTGGTCAATCAGGGACCTTTGGGGTAAAAAAACCCAAAGCTTAGTGATTAGTGCAATAAGAAGCAAAAATGTTTCAACAGAAAACAGCAGACTTTGATGCCGTGTGTAAAAGCTGGATTAGATGAGCGCGATGCTCAAAGACAGGCCGCTGAGCTATGCAGAAAACAGCCACATCGGCCAGAGCCAAAACTCTGCGGCCAGCGTTTCCGTCGGCCGTGGGAAATGCGGGTGACATTGGGTGACACCATCACGGGTCACAAGCAAGGAAAATCAGAAACCAGATACCTGGAAGAAAAATACATGTGCATCTGAAAGCTATAGGAGCTACCCCCGCGAAACATATCACCCAAGGCCGTCCTGTCATATGCGGATCATCCGTGAGAAAGGACCGTGTCTTTGCTCGAAAAAAAATCCACGGTGCCTAGAGGATTTGGGCTGCACACGTCTTTGCAGTCGCTTTCCCGCGACCAGTCAAAGTGGTGGCAGCACCAGGTGTCTTTATGTGAACTCCACTGTCTAGGAGGAAGAACACCAAGCATGAAATCATGAGAATCAAGCAGCCACTGACCAATGCCGGATAAGAAATATAAGACCTTTCTCGGCAAACCGTTGATTATAATGATCATACCACATATATAAGCGCTGTTTGTAGCTGTATGATTTGACCAATTTTTCCCATGAAAGAACTCCTTTTGGCGTTGATCTCCTGGGAAACCCCTAAACCCTGAAATTGCAGGATCAATGGATAGGAATTATGTGAAAGAGCCTTTCGGTATGTATAATTAATTATTCACATTAAATCACTACGCTCCCTTCATCTAATCCGGGACGAAACCAAAGCCAATCAAAGAGGAAACATTGTCAGAATCGTTCCATAAACTATAAAAAGACTCGCAATCCTATGATACTGTTGTACCACTTAGCTGTCTGTAATAAAGGTTTCCATGTCACTGGATATAATTACAGTATATAATTCCTATTTTCAAAGGACTGCTTTTAGTATACAAGTACATAAAATTCCAAACAACCTCGGTGATGAAATAATCTCTTCCTGATGGTCCAGTGGACTCACAGCTTAAACGACACCAGGGAAAACAAGGAGAACTGCTACGCTGCTACTTTTGGTCGTCGCGACCTTGGTCCCCGAACACTTAGGACTCACCGAACCAGATCTTGAACCTGGCAGTGTTGGGATGCTGAGATACCCAAAATGGTAGCAAACTGCATGGGATTCAGGCTGATTCATTCAGAACGGATTTTGAAAGATCCACATGGCTATCGTCAATCCTGTCTTGTCTTAAAAACAAACCAACTCGAGGTTCAACTTGATCGCTTTCTTTAGGGCGACAGGGCCTTGATGTCATGATTTCAAATTTACGAGCAGATGATGCTTGATGGATTCCGTTCGTTCAAAACCCAGCTTCTCTTTGTGTAAGAGCTGAGGTCAGTTGAGGTTTCCCAAAACAAGATGAACTCAAAAGCCCAAAACCCTGAGATTGAAGGACTTTCATGAAACGCAGCGCAAAAAAAGTCACACCTGTCGGTGAGGAAAATGGTGCTGGCAATGGGTGCAGCGACTGCAACCCAGTTCTTGCCAATGCCACGCAGCAACCAGGCAGGTCCGGACTGCGGGGGATGCGGAATAGGCTATTCTTCTTGAAAACTCAAAGAAGTGGGCTTGTCATAGGGGATTTTGAACAATAAAGCATGTGGCCTGGCATCTGTTGAAAAAGACTTGGCTTTGAAGAGGTTTCTATGCTAAAAAAGATGAAAAAAGCCTTTGCGTGTTTTCCCAGTTGCCTTGATGTGGAAACCAAAACCTCAATGACCAATATCACTCCCTGCTTTCTTTTGAACAGTTGTTTGTCATCAAAACCAGAAGGCTCTGTACCATAGCTAACTCTCAGAGGTATATATATATATATACATATGCCAACCCAACCTCCTTGCTCATTCGCATCATGCAAGCAACCATGCCCTCCTCCGTCTTGAACATCTCCTTAGTGTGACTTCAGTTCAATAACTCGCTCAGTCCACTTTCGGAAAAGAAAGCAACCCACCGAGATCTACTTTGCTCCTTAGCTCGGTTCATCCCTTATGGACCACATTGATGACCTCAAACAAATCGACCCGAAACTTTGAAAGATATAACTATGATATAACTGCTTTGGCATCTACTAGTAAGGAAAAGGAATAGTACCAAAATAAACATTCAAACAGAAATAGTTCAGTCCAAAATTCTCTGAAGTATCAGGTGATTTTTGGAAAACCGAATCCCAATCCTGGAAGTACAACTTACCCCTCAATGTCACCCATAATACTCTTTAAATCAAAAAAGACAGATCGAGTGAAATTCACCTAGCTTGAAAACCCCCCATGACTCCAGAACGGTCCGTTTCTAATTCTCTATCATATTTCACTTCTGGCGCTTTATCATCTCACCTCCCTTCCGCCATCTGCTGATTGCCAGATCTCTCTGGCCCTTATGCCGTGGCACATTTCGGACCACATCCAAAGGGTTGGTTAACACTGCACCCGCCACGCCTCGAAGTTCGCTCACACTTGGAGCAGCCAACTTGAAAATGCATGGAACAATGCCAGATGTTCTACGGGTTTTCAACGGTTATCATCCCTGATACAGTAAAGGCGTTGTTAAGGCTTCCGAAGTGCTGGAAATGGGGAAGCTGGGATGAGAGCCTACTTTCTGATTCAACAATGATCACCTGGTACCGTCGCTTTTAGAATCCTATGTTTTTTTATCACCGAACCACAAGCCACCAAAGCAGCGCTACTTGGATGGTCATCCTTACTTCTTAGGTGGTGTAAAAAAGACAGAGTCAAGGGGTCAAGCAAAGGGACCGAGGAGAAGCAGGAATTCTTAGTCCATGTTTACAATTTCATATGAACCACCAACTCCTTATGATGGAGACTTCCTGCTGTTAATATCCTCAATTTCCCCTGATTTACAAGGTTCAACCAACCTAAGTGGTGCCGAATTCTATTCATCAACAGGTCTGTCTGGGTTTGATTCTCCAAGCACCACCAAATCCCCAATCCGCCTGCAGTGACAGAGATTTTGGCACTCTTCAGCAGAGTGGCCTGGCCCGTTGTCATACCTCCTATGAACTCCAATGAAAGAAAAAGCAGTTCATAATTCACCATGTACTAATATGAATACTGATCCTATTGAAACCAAATGGTAGTGCGCATACATATATATATACACACATGTATATGCTTTCATATATTTACCGATACTGATACTCCCCCTATGTAAACTACGGAATTGCCGTGGCGGATACAACTCAACTGGCTTCACCAGTTGGAGAGCTGCAGGAGAGTCACATCAACTTTGCAGAATCGGAAAAGTGTCCACTCATGGAAGCTCGGTTCTTATTATTCATGGTGCCAGGGAAATACTTAAGCATTTTCATATAATTGATACCCTTTATTCTCAAGGTGGATCAGTGCAGAAGAGGTATCCTGATCCTGCAACTAACACCCCCCAAAACGTACCCCTCAACAAGTAGGCTCTGGAGAATGGTGAGGAATCGCTCCATCTATATACAAGTAAATCTAAGTATATCCTTAATTCTGGGGGGGGGGGGTGGTCATAGCTACACGCGACAAAAGGGGTTGTTCTTGTGATGGCAAGTTGGATTATTCTCCGGTCAACATTATCCCCTCAAAGATAGTGCTGCTGATGAAATTTTGGCGACCCCCGAATCTTCTGGATAGGTTTGGTGCTAGTCAAAGACCAATGAATGTGTTAGGTCCCCAACAATTTTGGGTCAACATCCCACCCAGAAGTGCATAGCCAGGAGTGGAAATCCATTTGTAAACTGGACTCCAGTTTCTTCGGCTAGGAAAAAACATCTTTTTTCCTTCCGCAGGCAGAGACTTCCGGAGACTGCGCACCGTTTTATCCTTGGGGTCCACGGGTGCCAGCCACAATCCCATGTAGTCCTTGATCACCACAGCCTAGGCAATGGCACAAAGAAGGCCGTTGTGCTGTTGATGATCTATTTGACCTTGGTTTTTGTGTCCCTTTGGGTAATCACAGTCTAAACTCCTAGGCTGCTTCTGCCATCTATCATAGACTGATTTTGGTGTGAAACTCCTATATAATACTCAGGGTATCACCATTCCCTACTAGAACCAATCATTAAATTTGATGGACCATGCCGATAGTTGTAATCACACTGCTCAGGTGGATAAACCACATCACGAGCATCAAAAACATGAACAGAAAAACCACCAATCAGGGAAGAACAGAATCCTCGAGAAAGACAATCTCCTGTCTAATCGCAGGATTTACTACCCCGGAAAACTCGGAATGGCCATGCTCCCAAATACATATAGCCTACCCATTTGGGATGGAGTCGGTGCTCATGTCATGTCAAAGTTTGACCAAAAAAAGAGAGAATACTTCACCTTGTCCTTTATGAAGTGTTCGTAATCACCTCAAGTCTGACAAGGGTTAAAATACATTGGAGAGGGGCACCTAGCATTTACACTTGTTGTCACCAATTTGTGAATTGTGAATAAGAAACTTATATATATATTATGTATATAATACATACAACAAATATTCTGACGTTTTTACTTTTTTGGTGTTGAACGGTCATACTTTACAATCACAGGGATCTCGTGATCCTCCCATCGCCATGAGAGTGGAACTGTCATGTACTTCGGCGCGGTCTTCAAGATAGCAGCATCCAAACCTCAGTACCAGGCAAACCTTACCATGCGGCTGAATCAATTTCAGGGAATCAGGAATAAACCTACCTTCCTGGGAACTAACATATCCCCTACCAAGGCACTTTTGAGTCGATGATGTTCCTTTTCCCCATGTGGGATATGTTGGTTGCCTGGAGGGTATGTTTGGCGATTTGGGGATTCGTGAGGCCTCTTTCCCAAAACAGCACCAGCCAGCCTTTTTAGCCAGAAGCTAAAATCCAGAGATATTGTTCCAGTTCTTAGACTGAGAAATAATACACTTAACTGAAGAAGCTTGTCTTCAGAATCTCAATTCAGATGAGAAGAAGCAATGATCAGAATGAACGAATCATCACGGAATCTATCACAAGTCTTCCTGGATGTTTTGGATGCATAGATCTTCAATGACGATACCACCCCATGCCAAGATACCGGTGAACCAAGATTGGAAGCCCTTGCTGGTGGCCAAGTGCCTGGAGTTTTTGATGAAACAACGATTGCTTCAACACAAGATTTCTCTGAGGTCCCCAAGGTGGAGCCCTTCCGATATATTCCGATATATGTTCACGTGATGGCCGTATCTCCCATGAAAATGCGGCCAGACGCTACCAGTTGAGTTGACTGAACCTGTCGCCAAGATCAGTCACCTTGAGCGACCCGTAGGATCAGTTGCTAGGGTTGAAAACACAAGGTGCTGCAGTAATAACCACCAGGGGATGATGGACCCTTGGGATAGCGAAAAGAATCGTGATGGTTGGAAACACTCAATCCAGTGAAATGATGGTTCACCAACCAAAATCAAAAACTTATTTGGTTGGTTGACGTTGAGTGACATCAACCAGACCTCAGTATAGTTTGACCAAAAACTCACTTTCAGCATGCAGTATATCATGCACTAGGGGCTTTCCCACCAGTCACCTGCCTGAGCATAGCAATGTTGGGGAAGGTGGCCTTGGCCAACTCCTCAAGGAATATGCCAACAAGAGGGGGTTGATTCGAACGATGAAGGGTGAAACCGGCGAAACGTTTCGTATCAATGCTGCTTGTACCATTTGCTGATACCTGAATTCCGCAAAAACCAGCTTTCTCCTATAGGTTTCGGTGGAATTTTGTCCATCGAGTGTATAAGCACCCACCTAAACAGAAAGAAGAAAAAACAGCCACATGTTCAAACAACCTTTTGGTCATCAAAGTTGTTCCAGAAGTTGCAAAATCACAGTCTAATCTTGGGAGGATCTCGAAAAAATCTTATCAGGTGAGAAATTGTATTGGTATGTGAATCTGAAGTAAAAAAAGAAAGAAAGAATGAAAGAAAGAAAGAAAGAAAGAGGCGTTTATTTATTCAACTTTTTTTTAAAGTATCAAAGTAATTTGTTTTGATCTTCCTGAACTGTTTTATTTTTTCACTAAGTGCGATACTTGTCGGACCCGCTGCCAGGCACATCTATAGATCCAGGCTATCTGGGTTGAGTTTCTGCCACTTAGATGGCTGTCATGTCAAACAATCACATGTGGTTATATCCCCCTTTTCGGTATCACCTTCAGATCAGAAGGATGATCCTCCAAGTGCAATCATACTTTCATTGAGAGTAGGGATATCCTCAATTTCCATTTTGGGACGTCCTCAAATCGCAGGGTCAGTTGTACCGTTGTACCACCCGTTTCTACGTCCTCACCGGGCTTTTGCAGCATGATGGATGAGCGCACGAAGGGCTGATTCACTGCCTGGGATCATGAAGGTTTCCCTAGTCCATCTCCACTTGAACTCACAAGTTTCATGTGTCACCAAACTCAAAGGGAACTCACGGGATGCGGACATGCGCTGCATGTACGAAGCTGTGTTAGGCTGTGGTAGGTAGCAAGCCTATAGCAATGCAATACAATCACCATATATAATATTCATTTTCAAAATCGAAGCATAATATGAAAATCCTTGTATCATCCAACCTGTTGGCCAAGCAGCATTGAGGGAGACATGTTTGAGTGAATCAGTGAACGGATTTTCCAGATTTGGAGTTTGGGTGGAAGTTCTCCGGCACCCAGAGGCACCCGGAAAACCGGTGGCCTGTGCAAAACAGGAGACCGTCAAGGACGGCACCGTGGAAGACAAGGCAGTGGAGTAGCCCTGCAGGAAACTTGGCGCGGCTTCTGGCCATTCTGAGGTTGAAGATCGGTGATTTTGATGAGGTAAATCTTCAGAATCGTGGGGGATAACTTCAAAATCATGATGCCCTTAGGACCCTTTTTCTTCAACATGCTTAGATTCGACATTGCACACAGAAATTTGAAGGTATGGTCTCTTTCCCAAAGGTCAGGAATGCAACTTGGTGATTCATTCACCCTGCAAAAAGGTGTTGGTCAAACGGGCAGGTGGGCCTTCCTCTGGGTGTTTGTGAGCATGAAACATGTCTCCAAATATCTAGATGATGTCACCAGCCAAACATCCTGTGACTCTAAGGAGGATTTCCTATTGACTCATCTGAAAACTTCCAGAAAATCAAATGAAATCCCAGGGTTTTTGACCTTTTTAGATTTGAATCTTGCATGTGAAGGACCTTGGGCCGGATTAGGAAACTAGCTGAGATCACGTCCCAAATTGCCCCCGTACTAACTCTATCACACCTTCAAGAGGAGTGCCACTACTTCATGCAGGTGTTTGCAACCCAAAACATGATCGAACTTGCTACGGTGAAACCACTTCTCACCACATGTTTGCTTCAAAACAAGCTCATGTCAGGATGATTCCAATGTACCACCAAGTGACCTCTTTTCGCATCCACTTGGAGCCTGCAGAGTTGGAGTTCGAGCCAGCAAAAACAGCCAGTAGCATCCAATGTTTATCATACCAAAATGAAAAAAAACGTTCTATTTTGGTAGATTCAGATCGCTTCATTTGGTAGTATACAGAATATGTGTACACAAGATGTTGGATCTATTAGCCAGCATATTTCCCTGTAGTACTTTTTGAGATCCAGATCTGTACTAAATAAATTCCTTGTTTTTTTTGGATGTGTATGGGACTACAGTTAGGAATGCACAGGGCACAATGATCACTTTACTCCAAACGTGGTGTTACCCTAGCTAGATACGCAAAAGGTAAGAATCTTCTTCCACCCTTCTTTTTGGTGGCTTGGGGGAGTAGGGCGTAGATGACAAAATAGCCAACATGTATATTTGCATCATAATCCCAGTCCAAGTTGGGCAGGCACCAACCCCCAAAAGAGGTTTCTTCAGGGACCACAATGGGATTAGATCTCCCAAGGGACGAGCAGGAATGCGCTTGAATGGTCGGGCCTCACTCAATACACTGGTTGGAAATTAAACCAGGAATCAGTTGTAGGTGGAGCAGGTTGGAATTGCAGGCAAGAACGATGAATATGTATGTGCACACATATGTATATTATATATATATATTCAAATTTACATCTATATATACAGTACAAAGTTGACTTGACCTGGGAGCAATCTCAGCAGATCGTCCTTGCTTTGACTTTTTCAACTAAGCATGAGAACAGGTTTGGGTAACCTCAAGGTCATGGACAAAATCATTTCCCTTTGGGTGTCGTGTCTTGTATTTGATCTTTTTATTGACCGCAAATCTTCCCCAGTATCATTCTGTTGGTCTTTATCTTCTCTACCAGAGACTTCATTGTGAAATGTTCCCCACACAGCACTTCCAGAGCTCAGGGTTTGCTACATGTCCCCCTAAAACATTACAAAAACAAAATTGAATACCATCATTTTAAGCCCCTAAAGTGATGCTTAACCACCGCACAAGGAGTGTTTTGGAGGTCTTTTCGCCCCGTACATCCCGTGAACCTATGGCCATTCCCGCCTACATCGGATCCATAGAAGATGGCAGCACGGGCCCAGGTCATGCCACCTGGCAAAGGACAGTTGCTGGAGCTCGTTGATCCTTTGTGACAGAAAATGGTTTCATTGTTGAGGTTGAGGTTGTTTGTTTGTTATGTTTGGCATACATATTCCTAATAAAAATATTTTACATGGGTGTTTCCTATCATAGTAACTACCCAGACGAAGACCGATGGAATGAGTTGTGGAAAGCAAAAGTTTCCAACTTTTTGATGCAATTCTTCCAAAGTTTGACAAAAAAAGACCCCAAAAACTTGACTTTAAGTTTGTGACTCGGGTGGATTTGCTTTATTCAACAGGCTATTGTTGCTGTTGCTAGGTCGTTTCCGTTAAACAAAATTGGCTAATTGCTACGTTAACTCAACAAGGCACATATCTTTGGTCAGCTCAATTGTCTGAGGAGTTGACTCCTGGATTTGCTGGAGATCATCCAACTGTAAATCGGTTGTTTGGCTTGGTGGTCTGGAGTTCCGGAAATGCATCCAAGTAATGAACTCTTTCATAACTCAGGCCATTTTGGGGCGGAGTGAAGATGGTCTATACACATATTCTGAAATGGTGATGTACAATTCAGCATCCACTTCTTTGTCGTCATCCTTTCTTCCTCATCCTGCAATCACTATTATGATTGCGATATTGCTTTTCAGCACAATATGTTTCGTCCTAATTGTCGTTGTTTCTTCATAGCATCCTTAATATACGTGTTCCTGATCATCAGCATCATCACAAACGGCGTCAACAGCAACAGCTGTCCCGCGCAAAGCAAGCATAAGCTTCCTGAAAGACTTGGTGTCCCCACCAATGACGACCAAGGAACCTGCCGGATCTTGGGTGAAGGGACGGGTGTCGACTCTACCCCTTGGACTTGCCAATTGGGGTTAGAAGCCCAAGAACTGGCATTCATGGTTGGGGAATATTAACCTCTTGATGTGAACAAACCTGAAATTTTGGTTTCAGTTGCTGCATGAATTCAAAATGGGCACTTTAGGATCCAGTTCCCGTGCTCGACATGGCAACATGACTTCTAAATCATGTATCCCGGGTGAATGCTGACAGTTCAACTGTATCTTAAAATCAATTTTGTGATCCTACTGAATCACCTGAATTGAGCGAGGTGGGTGAGGTCCGATTGCTTCACCCACTCAGCGAGTTGAATTGCCAATTTGTAATAAAACATCAAGGTGCTTCATCACAAGTGTCTACACCCCTTCAACCCATTCTTCAATTCAAATCCTGCAAGCTCCCCGTTTATCAAAAGGCATTCTATCATCCAAGATTTCCACCCCCAAACAACCCAGGGCGATGGCACTCTGGCACCTCTCCATGGTGGCTTCATGGCCTCGAAGTATTTCTGCCAATATCCGGTGCCCTCCACCTGTGGAAAGAGCCACAAACCACCGGCCCCTGAACGGTGGAGGGAAGACAAAACAAATTGTCAATAAACAAAGGATACAAAAGGAATCATTGATATGACTCAAGAGTGGTTGTGGCTGAAAATCAGAAAAAAAAAAAAAAAACTTAACATTTCTCAAATTTAGGTGAGGCACAAAACAATCTGTACCATTTACAACATGAGCAATGCTTTTGGGGAGGTCTGTTGAAGTTGTCCCTTGTCCCAGACAGGACACCAAACCTCCGACACACAATCATTTCACGATGAACTTCACCCCATTGAGAAAAAACAAAACATTTGGGTCTTGCTGACCCTGTCGTTTTCATAATCCCAGAATGGGGGGGAATTTTCAGCTGTAAACAGTCGTACCAAAAAGATGCATCTTTTCTTGACAAAGGCTGGAAAATGTTCAAAACCTGCCACAGAGATCCTCTTATGCTGGCTCATTTCTTAGGATGTCTAGTCATGCCACATAGGCGATTCCCACACTCAGATGAAAGCATAACCCCTGTGGCGATGGAACTTCTGGTAGCTCCTTATCTCCTCACGAAAAAAGAATGCTGACCCTAGCTCCTTCCCTCCTGTCACCACCATCCCTTAAGATCCTTAAGGGTGTCCGGCCTTGTAGCCTGATTGGCCAATGGCAGCAGCCTTCCAAATGCCAAATCGAAAGGTGAAAAAGTGTGTCACAGCACTCCAAAGGTAGGGATTTCAAAAAGAAACCTACAACTGCTGTTTCGGAATTGTCTAGCGTGATGCAAGAAATCAAGGCTTGGGAGATATTTCGCTTGTCTCTACAAGAAATGATGCTTTAATCTAAAATGGTAAATGATTCAACACGAAAAGCATCCTCTTTTGCTGCTCTCACTTCTCTGAGGTGCTACCAAAGCCATGAGCTCCTAAAGCTGTATCACAACAAGAAAATGAGCAAAACACATCAAGACCTCCTTTCGCAACCTGCCCCTTCCCCAAAAAGAAATGGCATCCAAAAAAAGAAGGATCACAACCTCTCCCACCAACCCACCAACCCAGCCTTCCACAGAGGGAAAAATGCCAAGGCAGAGACGCCACTGGCACCAAAGTAATAAGCGGGATTTGCTGCAGCCCTGGGTGAGCCCGACCCTGAGACCCTGATCTTGATGATTTTTGGGCACCAAAAATTTGCAAAAATGATATACTGCCTAGTAAGATTGCTCAGCATACAAAATGCACTTTGGGTGGCAAAAGAATATTGAAATGATAATGCACGTCTATATCTCACACAAGATAAGCTTGAAACACACCCGGAGCCATAAAAAAAACTGAAACACAAAAACATCACAATGATGTTTGCATCACACTAGTGGTGGTTGTTTCCATATAGCACCATGAATGTTGGCGTTTTCTGGAGATCTCTTGCAGGGCTGTGCTTCATAAACCTTGGCCTGGTCCAATGGTCTCGCTCGGGTTGGTTTCATCATCTTCGCCCACGTTGTTACTTTGAGGGCAAGTCTCCAAAGTTTAGTCAATACTACCCCCGCCACATGAGAGGTGATAGGTACTACACAATCACCCAAATGGCTGTGTACATCCAATCTGTATATGTACATGTGTATATATATATATATACATGCACTTGTAACTATACAGTTTACATCAACTATGTACATATATATATGTATATACATGTATATTCAGAAAGTACAGAGCGAAGGCTTTAAAAAAATCAATCACTCCATGACCCAGCCCTGATAGTCAAGCCACGGCGACATGGTTGATGGTCTGGCGGATGTTTTGGATGGATGGCTTTAACTTCAACGTGTCCAGGGTTGCATTTTCAATTTGTCGGGGGACGGAGTGGAGAAAACAAAAATCCGAGGAATCATCCTGGCTTTGGAATTTACACCGCGCTTTCACGGATGGATACCCATGCGGAATATTTCCGGAGGAATACTCCTTTTACTAAGAAACCAAAATGTTGGGTACGCTCCAATTGAAAACGATCTCATCTGTTTGAGGCTCCGGTCAGTTCTTCGTTCCAAGGGAGTGCACCCTAGACTCAAAGTCCAATGTGACATGTATTCAACTTTTGATCAATTGCGGAATCACCATGTTTATATGTCGCCAGGATGTTGCATGAGTGTTTTTGCGTGTGTGTAAGACAAACATATGTGTTTAGGTAGATGTAATTGTATAATTATATATACATATTACATTGACTGGACTCAGAAAGGCCTTTCTACCGCTCAACTACCTGGAATACCTCAGTATGTGCCAGTTTACCACTGGAAAGCATGCCCTGATTGCCAATCTGCCGAAATCATTTGTTTGTTCTTGAACAAGTTGGAGCTTAACCCCAAAAGTAGCCACCCGAACCTGATATCTTAGACATACTTTCCTATCTCTCCCATGGATTGAAAATCTGAACCTGAAAACTTCATTCCAGCCTCCCAAAGTATATAGTTCTCCCACACTCACGCACTTTGGAGTCTTGAGCCCGAATGGCCACCCAAAAGTTCTAGATGGATTTTGTCAGGGGTTGCTACAGGATATTACCCCTATCATCGCCAGTACCTTAGTGCAATCATTCATGAGTATGCTCGGAATCATATATCTAGATAAGTTTATGCATTTGTATGAAAACACTGAGACATGAAAGCATATCACAACCATCTACTGGCATAAAGCTTGAAACCTTGGAGTTTGAGACCGTCAATGTGGAGAAATGGATGCACCTTCATTCAGGAACACAACTTGGACGTGCTGACGGTCATCTAAGAATAAAATGCAGACTTTGCTCAAATGGCAGTATACCATGTACCATTATAAGCTATAGATTATGAATTACATAAGAGCTATAAAAATAATCACTCCTTCAAGAATCTCAGGCTACAATTACAGTTCAAGCGTCCCTGCTTATGGAACTTCTGACCTACTTCAATGTTTGTAAAGAGATTTCAAGATCAAGTCGGGCTGCTAGCTGGAGAGTTATTCTAATTCACTCTATACAAGCTTGGAGTCGTAGTGAAAACCAATCGCTTGAAAGAGCTTCTATGCCTCTGGAATGGTCTTACAACTAATCACTAGACCTTCACAGTATCTCTAGTGTTCTAACCCAACTGAATTCTGAAGTAACGTGACTAGTGTCCATGACAAGCAACTCTACTTCTGTTGCGGAAAATCGACCCCTCAACCTCTGCGGCTTGGTCAATCCTTGCGCTTCTTTTGCTCCTTCGTTCCAAAAGGTCATTGTCATTCCAACCACGGGCTGCTTGGTTCATGGCTTGAGACCCATGACCCTCCCAACAAGGAGAGCCATGTCGATCAATGCCGGCCCTCGATCATCGCACTCCAACCAGCACCCTTGGGCAGGGTGAAGCCACAGCTGGAAGCAACCAGAATTGCATATGGTAATCTTTGAGGATCTATTCAACCAGCATCTCTATCAGAGTTAAGGCTAAGGTCCTTTGTTTGAGAATCATCCTTCACCCAGATTGAGATTCATACTCTTCTAAGCCACATCGTGGTGGATGCTTGACGAAGTCATATGCTGGAGCATAGGAAATAAAAAAACGCAAGACGGTTAAGGGCTGCTGTACTTATTTCCCCAAAGATGCAAAACCATGAAATGAAAGAAACAGACCACCAGAAATCCCCTACTTCAGGACCTCGCCTTCTCAGCTTCGATGGTGTTTTGTCCTTCGGAGCTTCTTTTGCTCCGCTTTCACCAACGTTGTCTTCAGCGTCCACTGTCGGGGATCATCATCGTAAGCTGACCTGGGCGTGAGATGATTGAAAGTGTCCGTTGAAATGATTGAAACGCCCAATCCTAAGGCCGATGTATTTGCCGTAGGGGCTTGATCCTTAGGAGAAAGCCTGCCACATCTCTGAAATTCAGGTTGGTGAAGTAGGACTTTCCTATCGAAATGATCGAGTTCAAACCCGCAAGTCGTTACCTTTAACGGTGAGTGTGAAAGATTTCACCATCTATTTTTGGTGCATACTTAGAAAATGTTGAAAGTGAAGTTGTGGAAAATGGATGGTTGAGGTGCTACCCACTTTGAGTTGGCATATTTCCAGTATATAACTATCCTACTGTCGGGGGGTCTGAAACAAGGAGTTCAATCGTCCCTGATCATCTATGTAACAAGCCTTCATACATGAAAAACTCTTCGGATATAATATCCTGGATTTGATAGATAGATAAAGTATTAACAAACCAACTCAACTTCTTCGACACAGCTCTCGTCTTCGTCTCAGTGACGGTCGTCGGCTGATCTTGACCAGGAAAAGCTGTGGATCCCATTGACAAATGAAGCACACCCAAAACCACCTCAACAAACACAGCGGGAATCCAGGCTGGAAAGCTGTCCACCATAAGAACCCACCTTATCGTCTACAATTCGGTAGGGTGTGCATTGTATCTGAGGAAAAATTTAGTCCTTCAACTCCTTCAATCATTAAACCAAAGGAAACTACTGTGCAATCTTGAACATTGGCTTCGTTTATACTCTTTAGAACTATCACTTTACAATCTGAAAATTTGTTACTCCTCCTGTGCATTCTTTCGCCTATCAAGAACTTTAGAAGTACTTCTTGCTGTGTACTTCTAAACTTTTCAAATTTTCTTGATTTAGTCTAAGTATCTTGTAAGACTTCTTCCTACCTCTCGGGCCCCATGTTCTTCGACAGGACGAGCTGATTAGGCTATACGGTTCTACTGATTACAGGTGGGGATCGCTCAAAATGAATCGGATTGCAGTGGAAAAAATCCTTTGAAGTAGTCCCCCTTCTTGGATATCCAGCTGTTCAAATTTCAGGTGTCTATCATTGTCTATCTACAGTAACTACCCCTTATCAGATGCTGGATAGAAGTTTGTTCCAAGACGAATCACCGAAAACGTATCCAATGACTTATCGTGCCCCCCCAATGTTTTAGCAAGTGAGATCAATGGGCGGAATTCATGAAACCAGCAAATCCATCCCATGTTCGGCCAAGGAACACATGCAGCAATAGTAGCACAGCTCCCCAACAACAGCACCAAACGCTCCTACATGCATCCATTCGTAAAATGAAGCCATTGCAAGAGAACCATCACTATTAGTAAACTGTCTTTGCTGAGTTGTTTTCTTCTTCGCAGCGTCTTGAGTACATGCCTCATCTGTTCCAAAAGACACTGGAGTTTCTTGCAGCGGACTTAAAAGACCTTTCCCAACAAATGACTTTATATACACACCTCTGTTCCCTGTTACTCCCTTATTTCTGCAACATTAGAAAGAAAAAACATGTACTTTATATCCAAGCATATCCAAACAATTCCAAACACATCTTTGACACTTTGCGGTTGCTGTAGCGTATTGCTACTTGGTCTGACACGCCGCCCCGCTCCCCGAGGTTGTCGGAGAGCACTAGGCCCACGGGGCCAAGAAGAACTGCCTGGAGCTCAGGCAGAAGGTACACACATCTTAAATTCAGAACGAATATGTACCGTAAATTTCAAGGGTGTAAACCCGCCCTACAAATCACCCCCAGTTTTGATTGCTGGCTGTAAAAACTACACAAACTTCCCAACAATGGACAATTTTCCCTTTTCAAAAAAACATTCAGCCTTCTCAAGTGTATCGCCCCTTGAGGTTTGAAAAATGGTACAAGAAGGGTCTCGCCGCACTAGATCCCCATCTGAAATCATGATTCCCCTTTGTTAAAACATAGTGAACCAGTGATTTAATCGTTTCTCAGTGAAACCACTTGAAACATCCGGCCAGATCACCAGATCACCATCCCCTGAGCCTCCAGGACGAGGATGCCCAAGCCAACAGAAGCCAACATAACATCAGCACGCAGGACATAGACCTTTCAAATGGAGTGAAGCGACCAAAGGTGGACTGTCATTGCTTCAAATGATCGATGTCGTTGAAAAATATCAGTGTTTGCTGTACTTATAAAGACAGATTATATAAATACAGCCTAGCCTATGACTATGTATGCGTGCACGCGTGTATACACCTGGTGGGCAAGTTTTAGACATAAGTCTTTTTCAATTTTTACCACTTCAATTATTTCTGGAAAAAACTCCGGAAATTACACAATCATGAAATTGCGGAAGTCTCTAAGTGGGACAGGGAAAATCCACAACCTCAATGGCAGCCTGCTGTGTTCCCCACCTGATAATTCAGGTGGAATCCATAGATAAAGGCGGCCATGGGACCCAGCCTATACAGCGGATGGTGAGGATGTCAGGGCTTCGACGATAAGGGCTTCCTCACCCACAGTGATATTGGCCCCTTATTCTCAGTCAGTTTCTGCAAGTGAGCCCAGTCCAACCGACCCCTCCCGTGCGGCACCAGGTCACCATGATCAAAACCGAGGCCCTTCGTGTCCTGCAATAGGGAAGAATATGGTGACCCAAAGTACGCGAAGCCCCCAAAGATTTGAGTGATTTAGGTAGGAAACTACACAAGACATCCACAAAAGAAAAGAAACTGCAAAAAATAACAAATTTCCATAAGAAACCAGCAATGGCAGCCCTAAATGAAGGCTTGAGGATCCATGTACAAATGGATTGAATGGATATTGACCAGACATTCAACACGCTCAAATCTGTCCGACGGATTTGCCAATCTTAGATGCTCCCAAAATGCAGGAGACTGAAAATACATGAAATTGATCACTCCAGAAAAATAAAGTGAAAAATACCATGCTGAAAAATAGACCACCCATTCCTTCAGCAAAAATCCTGTCATTGCTAGACACAAAACCAAAGTCTTTCGTGCAAAAAATACGCCTTTGAACAAATGGATAAGGGTCAGGTGGAAATGGCTGATGTTCGGATCACAAAAGACTTGCTGGATGTGAAAAAGTCGATCCTCAGGCGCAGCAAATCCCAAAAAAACACTACTTTAGTCAAAAGCAGCTGAGGTCCTAAAGAGGTTTGCCAATCCACGAGAAAGAAACAGTTCCATAGACACCTTGGGGTGAGAACCTTTTTTGCCCTTCGGTAAAACCAGGGTGGTTCCCTGTAGAAACTCACTTTGCAAGATTTTCGGGGAACGCTTGGATTGCTTCAACTTTATCTTTAAATCGAAAACATGCGAAACAGAAGTTGCTAGCACCAGTTCCTGCGCTTCCCCGTTCCCAGCGTTTCTTTTTCGGATCTTGGCGAATTTGGCATCCACGCTCCATCCGGACTACGGAGGGGTAGCGTTCCCGTCCGTATGGGCGATCACGCATTGGCAATCTCCGGCAAAGGGCGAGTCAAATGGCGAGGGAAAGGGCCTTAGATAGAGGTGGATGAATAATGACATAGAAGTATTATCTGCATACTCTGTGCATATAGATACATATACATACATACGTAAATAGATATATATATATATACACACACATTGGTGTTTATAGATCTGTACCATGTATACATACACAACCGCATGTGAACATGTATATAGTATGGTATATCTATACCCAAATATCTGCTCTTTTGTGTGGATGTTTTGTGTATGCACCATCATATCTACTCTAAATTCGTCCGGGAACCTTTGGCTCCACCACTGACTAGAATGCTCCCTTCAACCGATGTGACGAGCTGGCCGAAGTCATTGGGTTACCAGTTGGAGACCACAAATATGATGCGACTACATTGTGTCTTCCAACCATAGGGGACCAATCATTTTGAGCCATCAACAATGGACAATGATCAAAAGATCGATATTCTTTGCTATGGCTGGCATTTGGGAGCCATGTTGCTTCACTGAAGCTTGTCTTGGTCTACAAGATCTCATCTAGCAGATTTCAGCCATCAACCGCTTCACTATTTTCACCAAATGTCTATAAAGGAAGTGACAGCTTTGCCAAACCCTGCTGACCTTTACAAGAGCTCCTGATCCTTGATGTTTAGTGATCTCAATATCACACACCCCTTACCTCAAGGTAGTAGAGTACCTGAAAATGGTCGCAGGATCAAAGAACCCTCCACGAGACAGCAATTCTGGCGCTCCATGTTTATCTATACAACAGGGTGTATAATACTTACCACTCCTGATAGTGACCATACCACTTCTGATAGCATGTACAACCCTGGCTTAATTGATCCTGAGATTATATTGGTGGTTTCATCCGGAATGGAAATTATTTACACCGACTTACACCATCACCAGCAGTTGTATCACGGACCTTTAAATATCTGGGCTACTTCACACGAAAAGATCAAGAACCTCGGTAAGGAAACCAACCTCCATCAAGAAAAAGACTCTCTCCGCAATGTTCTATTTCAACCATAATCTTTCATCTGAAATTCCCTTCTTCGTGGTCCCTATCGCCATCGCCGGAGATGGGTGAAGTTTCACAGCCATCAGGCCCCGCCACGTATGGGGAGGGGCGATGGTCATCTTTTTTTTGACTTGCTCCCCGGAGGGAAGGAACCAGCGTGGCGATGTCGTTGAGTGAAGACTCAAGGAATCAACAAGGCTGACAAAAGCACGCTTTGTCCATTCTACGTGGCGCTTCAAACACCCACATCTTCAGGTTCCTGTATCAAATATACATTTTGGTCCATGTGCCCGGATCGGGTGCATGGAACACAAAGCAGCCTGCTTCAGTGAGCAGTCAATGCCTTGCGCATTGGAGTTCCACGTGCAAGTTGTCAGGGCCCCAGCACTCTACAAGAGAAGCTGATGAACAAAGCAGGCTGCTTCAGGTAGAGGCAAACAGTGCTCCATGGAAACTAAGTTACTAAGTCCTCCAAACAGCATTTCTCTTATCATCAATTTCCACCCAAAGGCACATTAAAAGAAACTTTTGCTCCGGGGCCGGGGGCCTGGCCCTCCAATTAATAAAGAATTTCGTATGCAGCCACATGTGGCAACTGCCGCTCACCTTAAGCCCGTCGTCACAGGCATCATCTGCACTGGTGACACCTGGCTCGACGAACGGTTGAAATACTGAAAAGCCATATGGGACACCAATCTATATTGTATTGTGTAACATTGTAGTGTAAATATGCTTTCAAAAAAAAACTCGTCCTCCAGCAAAAACATTTGAGGATGATTTAATGGGTAATATTTCTTGTCAAATACTGCTTGATTTGCATATTTGCATATGCAAACAGGAGTGCTTAAAGAATTCGCAGAAACATGAATCCATACATACATACAGTGTACAAACATATATGACAATGAAGGGCATATGTCCAGCAAGTCCACATTATCAGAAAGACGGAAAGATATGGTAGATAGTAGGAAGTATCCATTGTATATACATTGATATACCAGACCTATATATTGAGAACCCCCTAAATCAAGGAAGTATCAAGTGTATATACCCGACTTATATATTGAGTACAACCTAAATCATGATGGTTCACTTCAAAGATATATTATATACTCCCTGACTGTTTGCTGCTTTATACTTGCAACTATCCTCATCATCGGGTTTAGAAGTTTCCACAAAAAAACAAAGTCTTTCTCAAGACTCTGAACATGAGGCCGATGTAAAAGGTTCCGGGTATCCTTCGTGCTCCCACTTTCTCGTTGTTGGATCACTTTCAAACAGGGAGACATCTGTTTTTACTCTACAAGGTTGAAATCTCATGATCATGATAACTCCACCAAAGTGGAGGTGAGTGGAGTATAGCTGTGAGGTCACTTCCGTTAAAATCATGCAAATGCCAACTTCGCTTGAAGGCTCCAAAACTTAAACTTTTTAGCATCCATGTATGTCATCCATCTACAAGGCCAAAAACTTCACATCTGCCTGGGTGAATGGCTGCGTATACCAAGCAGGACTGGGGCTGTGCATCATCCTGGTCATTCATTCATCTTTTTGAGGGAAAAAATAGTTCATCCAATATTTTTTGAAGGAAGTGAGCAGCCCGGGGTCACAGGTGGCTACTTGCTTGTTCACGAATTGGTCAATCATTTTGACGTTCGGGGGTCTCCTTGCTATCCCTCAAAACAAAGGTAACATAGTCCAGGAGTTTGTAGGAAATCAGAGCTGAGGGGAGGATGGCCAAAAGCTCCCAGGTTTGTTTGACCTTAAGTACTACATTGTCCCACCTGTCGGAAGCTCCTAAAGGTTCACACATGAGAAATATGGTGGGTACCTCCAACTCAATCCTGCCAAAGAACCAGTCCAACTGACTTCTACTTACATTTTAGGTCGGAATTGTAGCACCTCTATGTAGCTTCCAGTTTCATTAGAGCTTCTAAGCATAAAGTATAGTTTCTGACTTACAAATCAATCAGCTGGATAATTACTGTACTAACTTCCATGCTCGTCCATTCTACTTCAGCCCCCAGGGCCAGGGGCTCAACCTGATTGAAACTAAGCATATGAACACGGCAAAATCACCCGTCTTTCCCTACAACTGCAATAACTTTTTCCATTGCCATGTTAAACTACCGGAGGGGTAACAACTTGAAATCAATAATTACAAATGGAATATATTGTAGGCATATTGTATATAACCATTTCGTAACTCTGGCTCACCGAAAAAACGACATGTCCTGGCGCCCGTGGGAATCGCACGTGTGGCCACCTGCGGGAGGCTTAAAGAAGTCCTCTATGCAGCTTTAGCTTCATACCCTTTTGGATTTATCTTCACTTTCCTTCTTGCTGGAGAAAGAGAACATCCAAAAGTATATCCGTGGAATACTTAACATTTCAAGACACATGCTATATCACTTGCACTACTTTTCCGTTCATATCTTACCTAGATATATTCCACCCACGTTTATCTTTTTGTTTATTGATTAAATGATTTGTCATTGTTCGTCTCGGTGTCAAATCAACAAGATCACTACCGCTCGTACAAACATGAATGGCACGTATCCAGAAGCATCTATCTCTTCAAAGGAAGGATGGTCCCCCTAATGCGAATCAGTCTGCATAAATATGTTATGTGTATTGTATACCGTATTTATCGTTGTATAAATTGACTCAGTAAACTCGTATTTCTTTCGAGATTAGCAAGGGAATTTGAGGGCCTTCCCCTGACTCTATGATGGCATGCTTCCTGTACCTGCTTTGCAAATCCTATCGCACTTGTTTTCCAAGTGAAGGTGAGCATCATCAGCTGGGAGTGGTGCTCTGAAAAAAATTGGGATTGTCATCTGGTCAAATTATGGTAGTTTCACCCCAATTCGAAATCACTATTTCGGCAAAGCCTTTTACTTATATATTTATTGAACCAACTTGAAATGTCGGAAAAGAACGAACATTCCTCATTTCCAATCATGATTTGCTGGTTTTCCATAGGCTGACATCACGCCCAGCTTTCCCTCATACAATCACCTGGGTACACCCACAATGGTACAGAATTGTTGCTGGAAATCGTGCACGACTTCATATAACAAGTTACAAAAAGTTGCTTGGGGGGCAACATCTACAGTTCAGTCACTTTTCTGTATGATTCTTGCTTGGAGAAAAAATATCCAAACTGATTAAAGCCCTTTCTCACTCTGATGAATGCTAAGCCCCCTCCTGCAAGTACTTCCCCATTGTTGCTATCGACATAACTCGAAACAGCTGTATGTTGAAGAAGAAATCGAGATGTCGACCGGTGAAACTTTATCACCCCAAAAAGGTCATGTAGGAAATTGCAAACAGTGTTGAGTTTTCCAAAAGCTTTCCGTCCACATAATACAACACCTTTGAATACAAAACTAATGTCCAATTCTTTGGTCAGACTAACGCAACGGAGAACTCATCGCAGAAATTCCAGGAATTTCAACCTGTGGGATCTTCGAACAAAGATGGATTTTCAGATCCATCTTCTCTGCATCTTTCCACCTTTTCCCACCTTTTCCCACCTTGCCTGCGGAGACCCTTGTGGTGATGTCAGCACGGTGGGGACAGGTTGCACCCAGGAGCTGGGCGCTGCATAGCCTCCATAGCCACTGCTTTCACTGCGCATCACCTTGTGAGCTCCCTCAGTGAGCGGAACAGAAGTTTAGCTGGAAAACTTATGATGTATGAAGTTTTACAGAGAAAGCAACAACAAAGAAACAAGTCAAGAAAAGGAAAGAAAGACAACGAATAAAGGGTATAGAAAAGAATCAAACCACGTCTGAAATTGTGGGCAAATGAATTTCCCTCTGCCCCTCGAAAAATTGGGTCGTTCAATGGAAAGAAACAATGAAATTGCTGAAGTTATACCAACCACAACAATTTCCATGCGGCTTAAATACCCAATGATACGCTACAACCACCAAGGCACTGGTGGCGACACAGGGAGTTGCCATGGCGCCTTTGCTGCCTCGAAAAAAGGAACACAACCATTGCGGAAGGAAGTAGGGTGACTAACCCTCTTGACCCTCTTGGTGAAGAAATGTATATATAATATGTAGACAAGAATACTGTTCATGGAAGAAATGCTGCACCACTGCACCACCTGGGATGTATAAAGACATGAAAGGTCTACTACGTGGTGCAGGATTCCTTCCATCAACAATAGTATATGCCATTTTGACTTGAATTTCCAGTTGCACAATCAATTTTTTCAATTGCATCTGGAATCTTTAACTGGCACGGCAAACATGAACATTGATAAACTTGAACCACTCCGCTGAAAATGTTCTAGAGTCAAAGTGAATCTTCTCTCCAGATACAGGGCCATGGACCATCTCTGGTGGAGTTTTCAATTGAAGCGAGTAACTTTCCAAAAACGTGGTTGTTTGCCGGATCTCAAATAGTTGGTGAGGAAGTGTGATACCCGAAAGTAGAACCGGTTCTACCCATAGTTTTCTTTCAAAGGAAGATTAAATGTTTGAAGGCACCACCTCGAAGAAACGATCCATAAAGGCAGCCCAAACAGTTTGTGAGCTGCCTGTCTATATCGTAACTTTCACATCAATCTTCAATTGATTTGAAGCAAAAGCCGTGAATGATGCGCCGGGCCCACCTAGTGATAAGGTGCGGGATGCAATGGCTCAAAATCCCGCCATAAATCGAAGAAGATATCCCAAATGTTCACAAACAAATATGAGGATTTCACCATCCCATCTTGGTTCTCAGAGGTCTTTCAATGGGTGACCCTTTTCTCAACTGTGTTCCCTACTTGGATGATCCAAGGATCCCATACTGTGTTAACTATGGTGATTATGTGTTTCATGTTTTACCTTAGGTGATACACCAATCAAGAGCAACCTCAGAAGAGCATAGTGAAGTTCTAGGAATCATGATCAACATCTGCCAAAACTGACATCCCGAGTGAAATTATATACGATTTGGGTTTTCCCAGCCCAAAACAAAAAAAGAGATTGAAGTTAGATCCTAACTCAGCTAGGAGCTCTTAGATTCGTTTTTATCTTAATCTCTATATACATAGATAGACATCCAAAAAGCTTGGCACCGACACCCAGTCATCCCCCACGGGACCTCCGCTGGCGACCTGGGAGCTCCCAAGAGGACTGGCAGCTCTTGTGGCCTGGATATCCGTCATGAGATGATGAGATTGATTGGATTTAGATGGATTTAGATGGGTTTTGGTAGGTGTAGTTGAGTGGATGTTTGGTGGATTTAGGTGTATATAGTGTGCTTTTGGTGCTTCAATGGGTTGTAGGAGATGATCATTGAAGCAGGAGGGGTTTAGAAGGGGTTGCACCAACTGAAAAGATCCTGAGCGAGATCTGTGACAAAACGCAGCATTGCCCAATGCATGCGTCGTGCTTTAAAAATGTTTTGTGGCCCCAATTGTATTCAAGGACAAGATTCCATCCACCTTGAAAATCCTGACATAAGATAAGTTGAGAGAACCTTCATGTAACTGTGGTGGGATCCTGATTGGAGTCATGATGAAGAGCTTTTTGAATGTATTACCTTGTGATATACTGTATAAGCCACTGAAGTCATGAGAATGTGCGAATGGGATCTCTTGTATATATGCTATTAAGTAAGCAAGTCAATGATCTTGTCATCCACTTTTTTTGCTATTATCCTGACATCCCTTCAAACCAAAGATCTATGTAATAGACAAACACTTTCAGGAAGTCTGTGATGCACCTCGCTGCCTGGTCCCTTGCTGAAAGTCAAGCACTTTAAGTGAGTCATGTGGTAGAAACCACACTACAGCTCCACTGGATTCCCTCAGGTTTGAATAGGCATGTACTAGGACTAGAAATTACAGATGATCCGATGCAAACTTTGAAGAGCCAATTTTCCACCCTGCATTTCGTCAAAAGACAGTTCAAAACCTCAAACAAGGTCACTATACAAGGATTCTCCTCTCCAACCAAAGACACCGTTCTAACCAATTTTAAAGGTAATGTCGCTCGATGTCATAAAGCCCTGAGACTTCGTGTTGAACAGACTACACACTCAGAAAGGATTCACCCCCATTGCCAGATATCGTACGACCCTCGGGACGGGAGGTTTCCCGGGGATCCACATGGTCGGGTGGGGTGGGGGTGGGGTGGGGTGGGGGTGTTTCCTGTTTTTACTCTTTTGGGGAACCCCTAAAGACATGGACTTACGCAATGCTTACATGTATAGTTTACCACGTCATCTTACTGTATAGCTGAACCTCACAAACGTGTGTCCATGACAACGTTTGGCTCAAGACTTAGCACTTGCAATAGAGTCTTACAAAAAGAGCGCTTGCTGACCTACGGTGTTCATAGTCCAGGGCAATCACGGGGAATTTCTCCCCTTCAAGTGGTAGCGGAGCTTGTCC
>DF240707.1:0-30018 GCA_000507305.1 Breviolum minutum Mf 1.05b.01
TTGATAATGACGTGATGACTTATTTCTGATATAGTAAGACTGTACTGTGGTCTATTTTTCTTGCACCTCAAAATTAGAAGACTTCACCCCGCTCCCGGAAATACTGAATGACATTGGACTGAGAGCTTCCTGTAGGTGATCAATTTCGGACGGAAAGATGGCACTGAGTTTGTGTTGAGAGCTTTGCCAATTGGTGGTTATGCAACTTGGTCAAACTTGGTACTAGTACAGTGCATCCGTGCATCCCTTGGAATTTTGTCTGGATTCCAGACTACTCAAAGGATGAGTTGCAGACTTTTCTCTCAAACACTTGAATAACCTTCCGGTCCGAGGTTCGATTCCAAGATGAGAAAACTGTAAAGTTGGAAGATGGGAGTATGGTTGCTTGGACATAGATGCAGTGTTTTCCACTTTATCAATTGATTTGAATCAACAAGAAAGAGCAATTTACCTTGCTCATCCCTCCTGGCCCGGGCTTTTAGTTACATGTCAATGTGGCTCATACTGAATCAGTGTGGTTCTGAAGATGTCGAAAATCAAGGATGTTTGGTGATCTTTTTCGTTTTCATTACGTGCAGCATGGCTGCCGTTGGTATCTTTGGTCCTTTGGCGGCACATCTGAGGTGACCGAATTCGATGCCCGCAGTGCGCCAGAGCGCCTTTGGGTGTTGGCTGGTGGCGTACTGGCCAACGTCGCTGTGGTACCTCGGCATAGACGAAAACTCGAGGACCTCGAATGCTACAATCATCAAAAAAACCATCTACAAATAACCTACAAACATAGCAAGACTACTCAGATATATCTGTATCTATATGATGTAGTATATGACGAGTCTTCAAAAGTAGTGGTTCACTTTCCTTGTCATGACTGCCTTCAAATCATTGTGTGGATGTGTGTTTTCCTTTTGTTTTAGAGGCGTCACGCAGCTAAATTCTTCAAATCCCATAGGTAGCGCTAGCAAAACCGCTAGGTTTGGCGCTAGTGTTTTTGACAAAGAGTTAATAAAGGACAGCATTTAGTGTTGCGTTAGTGTGCAAGGTTTGTATGCAGCAGGCTGCTACTCCTGCGCCGCTATTCCTGTTACTACTACCACTACTACTACTACTACTACTACTACTACCACTACCACTACCACTACCACTACCACTACCACTACCACTACCACTACCACTACCACTACCACTACCACTACCACTACCACTACCACTACCACTACCACTACCACTACCACTACCACTACCACTACCACTACCACTACCACTACCACTACCACTACCACTACCACTACCACTACCACTACCACTACCACTACCACTACCACTACCACTACCACTACCACTACCNTGGGTCAAAGGGGGCTTGGCGTGCCACAGCGCGGCAACATTAGCTTATACTATGGTACTGTAAAGAAATCGCAATGGCACTCATTCTTGCTGCTTTCCGTGTCTCCTCTTAAATCTTTTGTACAAACAACCGGATGATCAAACAAATTTGGGCGCTTGCTCTTTTTGCAGGAAACGAACCACTTTTTTTCAAGACTAATTGATTTACTGCATTTTACTTGTATCTTCAGTATAACTTTTTTTACAAGTAAAACAAAAGGCGTCACGCATGGAATTCCGATTTAGAGCCAAAAGTGGGAACAAGACTTTTGACGAACCGTCATATAGATGTATATGATATAATGTGTATATTATTTATTATTACATAAATACGAAATAATTTGTACATAACTTATCTTTATTTGGTTGCTGGTTATGATCCTAGGCTTGGTCGTCCTTGGTCCTTGGCGTGTTGAATTTCGGCGTGCCGACTAGGGACCCGCTGCCAGGCATTCGGATCGAGGCAGTGCAGATTCTGATTGTTTCGGATGGATATTTGGAGTAGAATTATATTTGAAATATCAACTTTGTATAGAATTTATATACAGTACAGATCAGTACAGTATATAAGATACAATAGATACAATTTAGATTATTTTGGCTGATTTTTAGATGACTTGGAAGTTTGGTGATGTTGATTTCATCTCCATCATCTTCAATTTTTGCTCTACAGAACCGTGGTACGGTAATGACATGACAATTATTCAATTATTTAGTCACAGTTGATTTCGCAATCTGAGTTACATCCTTCTGTTGCAAGATTCACGAACCAGATGTGGGCCAGGCAGCGGATGAAGCCGCTTTCACCCGAACAGGTTTAAAGGCAAATGATGTTCTTCTAAAGATTGGAAGTTTCTAGGCTTTAAATGTGTCGATCGTGTGTCCAGAAATGCGGAAAGTTTGCTGGTTGTGTCGACGTCGAGGTTTAGACCTGAACTTCACTGGAGCTGATGTCCGTGGCTGGGACGACTTGACGGTTGAACGGTTGGAGAGATATTAGGAGACATATTTGTAGACTGGCCAGTTGACTAGTTCAACTAGTTCTTTGATGAAAATGTGTTGTTTCTTCAGAACTGATGTGCATGGATCAATATGGATCTTCTTCGATTTGTGCTGTGATTTTTAATGGTTTTGTGTTGTTTTGTGAGGCTCTACAGTGGATTACATCAGCAAGCTACCTCAGGGGAGGCTAGGTTGGCATTTTCAAATCATTTTGACTTACATCATGTTTAAAGATTTCATATGAGCAACAAGCGAAAAGCTGCGCTTTCATTTTAGTATTGGACTGGTTGTAAGTCATCTTATGGTTTTGAACACACAGCACTTTACTAACTCATATGCCATATGCAAAGGCAATGTTTCTTGGTGACTCACTTGGATGCTTGTTCCACAGGGCTGTGGAGATGCTAGTGGACCGAGCGGGGGAGCAGCTCCAATTGAATGGTACAACCATCACAGATCCCAACACGGGGCGTCTTGGCGTTTTCAATGAGTCAGTCGGGATGTGGAGAACTGAGCATCTGAGACAAGGGATTGTGTGTGTAGCAAGCCAAGTCCTGAAACATTACCTGTAGCGGTTTTCCAGGTGACACATTTCTAGACTCGTACCGATACTTGCGACATCCATCAATTAATATCAATATCCTAAAATCATATTATGATTCACGTGTTCATCTTCCCCATGGAGTTGGGAGTTTCTGAATTTGTGGAAGGAGACAAAACGCTTTGACTCCGCGACCTTGAGGTCATGGAGTCATGTTTCATCAAGGTGGTCACGATACTCAAACGTAAAGATGAATCTTTAGAAGGGTGTCTAAGTATTGTTTAATATGGATGGGCAGTTTATGATTTCACATGGATTTGGCTCCTTGGCTTTATTTTCACCCCCCAGACATTTGCAACTTGAGGTTGCAGCGATTGGGTGTCATGATTGATGCCAATTCTGTGAAAATCATTGCAAAGGCAGCCAGCATCGGAGAACCTGGGCAGCTACCGGGGGCTGGTGCACTGGTGCTCTTAAATCCCAAAAGAATCATTGTGGCACAATAATCTGGCTTATATGCTCTGCTTAAGACAACTATTGGATCATTTTACCTTTCAGACTTCCGCTTCGAAGTACAGCCATGAGCTTAGGATGCAGCGACTGTTGCAACAGCAGCTTGGCTTTTAAGGAGTTTTACCAGAATCTCAAAAGAAGCACTGGTATCTCCGCTGCAGTGCCAGCGGCAAACCAAGCCGTTGTGTCATGTTGTCAAAGATCTGATTCTTTCGTAGCCCTTTCGGATAATTTTGTCGTAAGATGCTTAGAACGTTGTACCATGCATGTAACATCTACATGGGTGGGTATAACACTTCTTGAAAATTGACATGTGAAAATTACCCGCATGAGAAAGCTTGGTTTCTCCTTGTAAGGATGTGTTCATGAAGCTTGTCGAGGAGCAGACCAAATCACTCCAAAGTGTCTCGTTCGTAAAGTGTGCACTAAGCACCGGCAAGGTTGGCAACCGTAGATGATCGTAGATGTTTTGGGGTGCTTACTGGTGGATTGTTTGCATGGCTCATGAGGAGTTTCACAGTAAGATCGGATGGAATCCTTCGAAGCATTACCTATAGTAAGGCTTTATGGGAGACTGAACCTTAGCACCAACATTGTTCAGATACATTGAGCTATACCCTCCCTGAAACTAGCATAGCCTCTGAACATGGATAATTGGGAGACTATTTTCTTTTGTGAAGGCCTATTTTCAGGGGCTATGCTAGTTTTAGGGAGGGTATTCAGACATGTTCAATCCTTTTATCATTTTCAGATCAGAAAACGATTGTATTCTTCCGAATTGCCAAGGTGTTTTGACTGGTGTGGGCTCTGCCGAAATTCTAGGCCAAGTTGATTTTTGGGGGGTTGCATTGACAGATGTAAGAGGATACAGGATATCAATCATGTATCAATGATATCAATCTACATGTCAATGATATTACATCCATCTATATCAATGATGTCAATCATATCAATGACTTGGTGTTTTGTGACACACACAAAACTCACAATATGACTGACAGTACAACAAAGGATTTGCCAATGTGCAGGTCCTGTGGGAATCGTGCAACAGGGCGAAGAGATGGTTCAGTCCGAGGGGCTTTTGGGAATCTTCATTTTCTTTGCGACTTGTTGTGCAACAAGCGCGATGTTCTTTACATCTTTGTATTTCTTGAAGTTTGGATGCAATCATTCATCATTTTGTCACTTCATTTGGCCTATGACTTTCACTGGAGGTGACGATCAATCTCAACTTGGTCTCGACCTTGGTTGATGAATTTCCAGAGAATCCCCGGATGGTCACTAGCTATCCTAAACTTTGCAGCACCTTGCGACATTTGTTGAACCTGGAGGCATTCATCAATGCATTGCCTTTGCCTGCATTGGATGGTGGCAAAGCCCTATTCGTTTTCGTAGAGCAGGCTGGCAAAAAGGTGCATTTCGAGTGCCGAAATGCTGGGGCAGTAGATGTGGTTGTTCAGGTGCTTGGGCGTCGAGTGGATGAGCGGAAGAAGCAAGACATTGAGATTCACGGCTGAAGACAGGCATGACAATCAGTGATTCTTTCATGGGAGACTGGGTGCTTTCGATCCGTGACCTTTCCAACTGGAAAGGCCGACTGGACACTTATGGGATATTGAGATAATGAGTCAAGGGGATCTACAGATATCTACAGTATCATTTTTCACAACGACGAAACATACTGAAACCATCATAAAGGTTCACGTTCTTTATCAGAAATGCGATTCACCCAGATGATGGGATGTGATTTGCACGGTGTTTTCCTGTGATTTTGTTAGGAAGATGTTCATCTTCACAAAACGCATCAATCATTTAGCACAACGTGGCTACGTAGTGCTACCTAAGAAATCGAGGGCGACACCAGCCATACCAAGGCTTGCATTCGTTCTCCTGGTGCTCTTGGGCCTGGCCAGTCTCACCGTGAAGGATGTGAGTCGTTTGTTTGGGCGCTAAAAAACTGACCCGTTTGTTTGACCCTAATACATTGCTTCCGATCGAAAAAGGCTGCATGGGTCGAGGTGGACTCTCAAATTTGGAGGGCTGATTGAGTGTTGCAGTCTGATTGTTTGTTGAGAATTCTTGAAGTCATTGTTCCAAAGCGTGATGCTATTTTTTTGTAGCTCCCAGTGTTATGAGCCAAGAAGATGCAAAATGCAGCCATGTGCCTTCTTAGCCTTCTTGTTATCCTCTGTCATTACTTTTGCATACTTTAGTCATGACATGTGTTTGTGTTCAGTCCATGACACAAAAGATTATCCTGAGAAGGGTGGTGTGCACAAGTCAGTAATAGCCTAAGAATAGATGCAGAAGCTGATCATGATTCTCCAGACACTAAATGGCAGTGGGCAGTGCTCTGCTGAGGCCTGGAGTGGGCCAGATGGAGAGACCATCCCAGAGCCAGCCGTCGCAGAGGTTGCTCCAAAGCCACCCCAGGGAGCACAGCAACCAGACGCACATTTAGCATCAGTTTCCCAGGTGCCGCAAGCAGCACAGGCATCGCAGATGTCACAGCCAACAGCAGCGCCACAGGTTCCACATGTGCTCCCAGTGCCACACACAGCGCATGTAGCACAGGTGCCACAGGTGCCACAAATGGCACAGGTGCCACAAATGCCACAAATGGCACAAGTGCCACAGGTGCCACAAATGCCACAAATGGCGCAGGTGTCACAAATGGCACAAGTGCCACAGATGCCACACGTGCCACAAATGGCGCAGGTGTCACAAGTGCCACAAATGGCGCAGGTGTCACAAATGGCACAAGTGCCACAGGTGCCACAAATGGCACAGGTGCCACAAATGGCACAGGTGCCACAAATGGCACAGGTGCCACAAATGCCACAAGTGCCACACATGCCACAAGTGCCACACATGGCGCAGCTTGCACCAGGACCGCAACCAACAGCTGTGGAGATGGCATTTGTTCCATCACAGGATGCGCAATGGAGCGAGCCGTCCTGGGAGCAAAGCTGGGTATCTTGTTGGAAGATGCAGCAATAGAATTCACAGGGAGACAATTCTCATCAACTCTCCTATGTTTTTCGATGTCTTTGGTGCTTGGAATTCCTTGAATCATTACAGTTTCCTCCCAAGGATCAGAACTGGGACCAGAACTGGGACGGTTTGCAGGTGTGTTTGGGCTGGGGGTCAAAAGCTGGAGCTGACTGTAGGTTACATACTGTTTGCGCACGCCTTTTTGATTAACTGTATAATTTGAGACCTGAATCTTTCTGTGAAAATACATGAAGATATCTAGAATTATGTACCAGTTGGCTATTGAGCCAAAATGAATGACATGTGGAACAAAAAGGGAAGAAAGGAAAACAAGAAAGAAAGGATTGGACGAGTTGCTCGCTCCCAAAAGGGGGATCTCGTTTCCAGACTTGATTTTTTATGGATTTTTTTCCAAGCGGGTGATTTACGGAGTTGACCTGGTTCCGGAGGCTTCAGCTTCGATGGGATCACATGGATCACCTGCAATGTTTCGATCTTACCCTGTCATAGGGTTATGAACAGCAGTGATTGAAGACAGACTCTTAGTGACAATGTTATGAAAACATGTTTGCCAATTCAAGTCCAACTCAGGTTTCCTCCCTTTCCACCAGCCTGGAGCTTAGAACACTTCGCAACTGCAGACCCTAGAAGTTGAAGGCAACCGTGTTGCAACTTGTCAGATTGGCAGATTGGCATGTTTGTCATCTGTCAAGGTGCCTGCTGCGAGCTCCTCGACCATGTGTAAATTCTTTGCACAGAACCGTTGTTTGCCAGGGCCCTGGTTGTTTGGACAAAAATCCATTCATTCTGCACCTTTGGTTCCGATGCCACCTTACAGAACTGGCATCCGGTTTCCAAGGAAAGGCGACTTATGTCCTTTTCAACATGGACCAGCTTTAGAACTGCCCAGCTTTACGGGTACTGAGTTGCCAGCAGCATTTCAGGCAGGATCCTTGATGCTGCACGGTGCACCATGGTGCACCATGATCCCAAGGTTTATTTTTGTCAGATCTGTTGTTCTTCAGGCGATTCTACTCCAAGCACCACAGCAGCCAGGGGGACCACCACCAGCAGCATTTTTGCCCATGTTGCCACCACGTGCGCAGGAAGGATGATGATGTTTGATGGATGTAAGGGGTTGTATTACAGATGAATACAGAATTATGATGAATTGTACAGACAACGATTTAACGGACGATACATGGATGGTGGGATAGGGACGACTGAGGGGGTTATTTGTTTGATGAAATTGTTAGCATTGGACTTAACATGTTTCTACTGTAGTCTCAGACTTTTGAGATTCACTACATAATATGCTTGACACAGGGCCAAGCGCATTCTGTGAATCACTACACATGCAGGGAGTGTAAATTGAAGTCTAGCGTTCAATGAGAAGGAGATGGGGTATGAGGAAGTGAATACTTGCGGTGATCTGTGAAAGCAACATCACACGTTGAAAGTGTTTTCAGATTGGCTGTTTCTTGGCCAATCTACATGAGGTACCCAGATACCACAGGCACCAGCAGTTCTGGCCACTCCACAAGTTGCCATTCCTGCTGCAATGCCAACAGTGGAGGTGCTAGCAGAAGCGGCGCCGCAAATCATGCCCACAGCTGCACAGCCTGCAGCAGTACCTGCAGAACCTGCGGTGCCTGCAACAGCAGTGCCAGTGGTGGGAGCAGTACCAGTAGCAGCAGAAGCAAAAGTAGCAGCAGCAATGCCAGCGCTACCAGCAGCGTCGCTTTTGGCAAAGATCCCAAAGTTCAGCCCTTAAATCATTGTATTTTATGCTTGTCCTCATGTTTACGGCTTCTCCATCCTTTTGTCAGCATTTTGTTTCTGGGGGCCCGTTGTCCTTCCCCAAACTGATAGCATGGAAGGAAATCCAAGTTCAACACCTTGGCCTTGAGAGTTCTGGATAGATGGCTATATGCAGGCTTTGCAAGCTCTACGACATGGGAGGCTGCCCGAAAGGTGCCAAGTTGCTTTGAGATGTAGCAAAGTTATATCCTTTGGGATATCTTTGTAGAGGTAACATGTTTTATTGAGGTGTGGGCGGCTCAAAAAGAAATATACATCAAATTACGATGAATCATTGTCACATTGTGCATCTACTCTGTGTGAGTGACTTGGACTGAAGAAGTTCAATCAACACCAAGTATGTACTAAAGCCACTAAATAACAGCACCTGAAGTATTGCTGTGATCAGTCAAGATATGATACAGGACCGTGTTTGTAGACTGGCATTATACTGACTGACTGACCTGTACGACTAGACAAATTACTAGACAATACTAGATATCAACCATGTCAAGCAGTTTATTGATTCATCAGCGGTGGATATATCAAGGTATGATATATTTACATCATATATTACATATGATACATTTGCATACGTACATCATACATAATATACATCGGACGTACAGATTTATCGATAATCGATACAGTACATCATATATCATGAGAATCTGGGCAGACTAAGACAACCTCACCCCACCTCACAATTTGGATATAGGGATTGAGAGCTGCATCAGCCATCATCAACCACCCGTTGAGCTGAGCTTATCATTTTGAAGAGTCGAGGGCTTGCCCTGATACCTGATACCAGGTGAAAACTGCACCCAGTGTCATGGCCAAGAGGACTGCAGTTCACCGATATGCTAGACTTGGTGATTCTTTTGACAAACTCATCAGTATCAACTGCAAACATGGCATTCATTCCCAAGATTCATGGGAAGACACAAATGATGAAATAGTACATGAAATATGCAGCAGTCAGAGAGTCCTAGAACAAACTAGTGGATGATATTGTTTAGTGCTACTGTTGCCATGTTTGTAGCCTGTCAAAAACACGTTGAAACGATGACCGTGAAATGTCAGCTATGTCACCTCTGGAGGAACTGGAAGCAGTGCAAAAAGCGCAAGGGCTTCCTACAGGCCAAACGTACTTGCGGACCTCCAATTTGGTGGCCGTTGGTGGTGGGTTTTTGTTCCTTTAAAAAAAATTGGACCTTAGAAGTTTTCCTTAAAATGGCTAACATGAGAAAAAAAAACCAACTGTGAAAGTTGCAATGTTTGTTCAAGTGGATTGTGGATTGTGGTTCAAAGTTCAAACTGGCTTGATTCATCCAGCTGCACCAGGCGCAGCTGCCCAGGCATCGGTCCCGACGTACTGGGTAGAAGTGAATATATGGCCCTGGCAAAACAAGACATGAAAGTAAATCAACAGATTGACCAAACAAGAATTTGCATGAGGTAGGTATGCTGCGGTATGCTCATATACAGTCATGCATGGGTTTGGTGCAGTTTGCGACCCCCATCAAACCCAGGAAATGTTGAGGTGTTGTGGGTTTTCACTAAACTCTTGTGTTTGTAAACATTGAACCCGACAAAAACAAAAAACAGAACACATATAACATATGATGTTTCCAAAACTAGTCTAGAATCTATTCTTTTTTGGTTGGTTGTAGATGTGTGTGTGTGTGTTTGCAAGCTTTGTTTATGTTTATAAGCTTTGCTTGTGTTTATAAACGCATCCTTCATCACCGGAGTCCTTCCACTGCGTCATCCACTGGAAATACATTGTATAATCTTCAAAAAAGATAGGCTATGAAGACCAAAGCACAGATACATTGCAGGTAGGGTAGTTCAAAGATCGGGAGTTTTCGGGGCCTTATTCCTCTTGCTTGTTTAAGACAACGACTGGGGCCAGGAGCTGATGCAGCTAAAATCCGGTTTGTTTTTTAGCTTGTAAAGAAGCTGCTCTGTACTGGCTCTAAATGCCTAAGGAGCAAAAGAAATGACTAGATAGATCAGAGACATGCGTTGATTTTTCGAGTTTTTCCGCCACCTTTCAGGTGACATCGGTACCTGAGCCAAGCGCTGCATGAGTCAGAGGGTTCAGTTGACAGAAATGCTTTGAAAGTAAGTAGACTCACATGGGCCTACAGAGACTTTCTGGACTTTTCTGTTGCGTTTCAGATCTTGTCTCAGAGTAGGAGCACTTGTAGGCCAGAGGATGGCAGCAACAAGTGAGTGGAAAAAGAGCGACTGTGCTGAAACAGAAGCTGAGCACGGAAACCTTCTTCCAGTGCTTTTGCGTGTGAACGATTTTGTAGTGTGTCAGGCATTTGCTCTTCAACTACAGAAGCTGCAGCAAAGCTGGGATGATGCGGAAAGCAGAGTCCAGCAATTGCCGGGGGTCTTAAGTGAACCACAGCTGGAAACTAAGGTTTGAGTCTGGATGTCAAGCGAAACGTCAAGCTGATATTTGTTTATATAATGGTACATATTATAATATCACATTATGCAATCAGTCCGAAAAGTTCTGGCAGTTTCTACGGCATCATGCTGGCAACTAGTGGTATTTTGACCGTACGGGACACATTGATGCATGCAATTTTATTCAATTCAATTACATAGTTTGTTTTGGATAACCTGGTTTGGTTTCACAGCTAATACCAGTACTGTTCTTCTGATGAACGATGATGCTGCATTGATTTCTAGATTTCATGGAGTCTCAACATGTTTGTTAAATTGGGCTTGCATCTCGCATTGAAAAACGAGGTCAAGTCAGCTCCGTGCCTCCGAGGACAAAGTAGCCGAGGTTTCAGCAAGAGTTTCTGGACGCTGCTTTTGAAGATGAAGGGATTGACTTGGAATTTGACCTGGAACTGACACAAAAGACATGACCTCAGAACCAAAAATGTGGGGTGACCAACCACTAAGCACTCGGGCCATGGATGAGTTGTTGCAATCAACGTGTGCAAGGGGCGCCAGCAGCAGAAGCAGCTCAAGAAGAGTGAAGAGGAATGCAGGGTAGCCTAGAATTTGGCTGATTGCTAGCTGCCATCAGCTGCCCCAATCTAAGGCATGTTCATGCATTTTCAATCCAGGTTGCTTTCAAGCAATCAAGTCAACAGCCACATATCATGGAAGCGAGACAAGCTGAGAGTACTGCGAAAAATTGCTGTTTGCTTTCTGCTACCTACTTCACTTTGAGACAGAAGACTCTCAAGTCCAAGCTTTCGCCAAAATCTGATAATTACTACTGTCACTGTACAATTCTGAAAGATTGATATCAATTATAATAAGAATCTACGTGTGATTTGTCTTGACTGCTGGCATAATTTGACTTGATTCTTACCTAGGTCAAAAGCTGACAGCTAAGCTTGAAAAAGAGTTGCTTGGCAAATAGAGCAGAAGCCAAGTTTTTCTCCATGTCAAGACTACGGTTGTATTCACAACCAATTCTTGCTACTTTACCGTTATTCCAGGCACTTCCACACTTTTCTCACTTTTTTTTTGTAAAGGCCATCTTAGCTACATTCGCGATCAGGACGAATATGGATAAAAATGTTTGAAATCATCTAAGATCATGTTGTGCAGCTCCATTGGAGTAAGACACAAACATGCAGATGAGAGACTGCCAAAAATTGATGGCTTCCATTTTTACTTTCGGCTAGAGCTAAGCCATCGCAGAATCGTAATATATCGTAACTAAATGCTATAAAACATGACGAGGTAAATGCAAAGCACTCCCAAACCGATACAATGACTTCAGAATAGTAGGTTCACAACATAGCCAAATATAACAGTTTTTCTTTTTGTTTTTGCCTAACTTCTTTTTCACCACCATTGACTCTACGCCTTTGGAAGAATGCCGCATGAGATCCATCAACATTGTTTGCTCATGGATTATCAGCCACTGGAAATGACCTACCCCAGACATCCCCCCAAAAATGCAACTCAGGTAGGATTTCAGATGTGATATTGATATGGCTTATTGAATGCTTATTGTGGATGAATGTCCAGAAGAAGCCTACTGCATCCCCCCTACTTTTGACGACTTCAGGACAACGAAAGTGCAGGAGATGAAGCAGAAGATGGATGAGGTGGCCACCAGATGTTGTTGTCAGTAAAGCCATCGAAAATCAGTCATATCGCTGGTGCTGAGATTCCCATCCACCCCACACTGACAAGGTCATCAAGGATGCTATGGGGCGGGACGAGGCAGCCAAATATCCCTGTGAAACATTTATGTTTTCCTGTGACTTTATGCTAGATTTTGATTGTTCCTCACAGCAAAAGTCGTTCATACTCTTGGTTTCATCTTTGCTTGTGCAGAAGTCAGGCGCGAATGCGGGAGATCAAACAGTTGCGTGAGAAGAATCAGTTGGAGATGCAGAAACTTCGAGAGAAGTCCGACAGCAGCTCAAAGGATTGCGCAGATGTAGATTCAGATTCCCCTAGTGCGAATCCCATGGCACAGTGGATGAATCTATGATATGGAAAAGCTGCAGGAAGCTGAAGCGCTGCGCCAGCGACTCCTTTCCGAGGCATAGGGTTGGGATGGGTTGGGAATGTGAAGTGCTGGGAAGTTTAGGGCGCGGCTCTTGCTGTCTTGTTTTGCAGGTCGGGCAAGCAACTTCTGAATTGAAGGAACTACGCAGCGAATCAACCCAGCAGTCAGAGGTGCAATGCAACAGCACGGGAGACGTCATAGTTGTCGAATTTGGTGCTTGGAGATGAGCAACTGATTTGTTCGGATGGAGATTTCAGCTTGGATAGGTCAACATGAGCGTCCAATAATGTCCAATATTTTTAGCTATTCAATATATATGTTTTGCGATCCGATGCTATTCAACGTTTGCAAAGCACTGCTAAGCTTGTCATGAATATGTAGGTTTCCGACATTACACATTGTGGGTTGGTGATGGAGGAAGACCTTCCATGGATTCCTGATGCGCACTCGGATCAGATTCCCAACAGATGCCCCGCCCTGGGAAACCAGGCCTTTACCGCCATGTTGCGCGAGTCCAAGGGCGAAGTAAGTGAACTACGGTGACTTGACCACATCTATGATGCCTTCTTACCCGAGCAGAAAGATCAGAAAGGGCAGGGCCAGACAAACTTGTAAAAGAAATTGTCAATGGAAAACAAACAAACCAGAAGTCCAACTTTCACGACCCCTGAAACAACCATGCTTGGTATTTTTCCACGGCGATGAAGCAATCCAGCAACACCCCCAGGCAAAGCTTGGAACTAGCGGAGAAGCGAAGCACGGAGGAGGTTCAGGTCCTGAACGAACATTTGGCGGAGCTTCAAAATGGACAGGGTCAGGATGCCTAGGAAGGAGAATGATATGAAAGTCTTGAAAATCCATCTAAGGGGCTGCAAAAATGCAAAAATTGCTGTTGAGGCCACCTGCGGAGTGAGCTTGGAGCACAACAAGGTAGCCCAGTGGAGCATGTGTCTGGGCAGCAATCCAGTCGGTCATGGGCAGATGGAACTTTGTCAGATTGGGTCAGTGGAACAAAGTATGGCCGCTTTGGAGATAGTCGATGCTAGGCCTACTATGGCCTACTGATAAAGATATGATGAACTTAGGATGCCTTGATCTGTGCAGACTGTAGTGCCGTCAGCACTGTTGCATTGAATCCCCTCACTCCAGAGTTCAATAAAGAAGTACATAGAAGTACTGTAAATCAGTTTGCCACATCTAGACGGTGTCCATGAAAAGAGAAGAATTGGTTGTCCATTCTGCAAGCCCATAAGCTCAAGAATCCAAAGCTAGAACCCAAGTATTTTCACGCAGAGTATAGTAGGAAAATGGATCAATTTGGAGCAGAACTTGGATGAAATCTCCCAGCTCCGGCACCTCCAGTTCATCTCAGAGTTATTTCTGTGGTATTTTCATTGGAACAGCTGAGGATCCCTTCAATCTCTTGAAACCGGAGGATTCGGAGCCATTATGTTCAGAAAGCAAGGAGACCGAAATACTTCATTGGAGGGTAGTTAGGGAGATTTTCGATTAAACCATTTCAGCACTTTCAAGTTTAGAAGAACCCACAAGAACAAGTCAATTTAGCAGAAAAGTAGATAGCTCGAGATGTTTTGGGGTCAAGTTTCTCAGACTGGAATGAATCACAAGGAGCTGGAAGGGTTTGATGTCCAAGCAATACAAGCCCTGCCAGAAGGCAGAGGGATGCAGGTGCCGAAGAGCGATTGGGGTGGGGAGAAGACAGACGAAGATGATGAAGAAATGTGCTAAAAGGGGCCGCTTTTGGCCTTGAAGTTGAAATTCAGACGGATGACCAAGATGAGCTCCAAAGTTCTGGAAGCAAAGCTAGTCATCACATGTCATCACATGTCATCACTGTCTATGCCTGCGCTTTTTTTGATCATCAGCCTGTCAACATTATATCAACCTGTCAAAGTGAGAGGATCAAGTGGCGAGCATCAAAGCAGAGCTTGAGGCTGGGAAGTTTTTCTTGCGTCACGTTGTTAATTGGTTCTCTTGTTGCTGTCAAAGAGCACGCCAAGTCAATGTGCTACGCTGCTACACTCACTGAATCCCACAAGTCAGATTCGTGATTCCTGAGAGTTATCATAATCAGCAAGATGCTGACTTTGGAATTTGCTCAGAGCTTGTGGTTTGGTTTGTCAGTTTGTTGGGTACTGGTTTGTCAGTTAGTGTAGTTGCTGTAGTTGTTTGTGATTGCACTCATTTCTTCAGCTTGTGTTGATAGATGCCAGGCAGCTCAGGCTGCCAAAGAGGCACTACGTCTCCAGGCCACTGCTGTAGAGGCGTCCACGGACCATTCTGACAATTTTGCCTGAAGTACAAAGGTTTGAAAATGAGGCAGAAGATCTTGTGAAGTGTAGTTGAAAACTCACTAGAGATTTCTGTAGCCTGAAGCCATTCAAGGGAGATTAGATGATTAGATGCGTGGTGGTGCTGACTTCCCTTTGCCCATGGTGAATTTCAGGCCCGTTGTGAAGAGCTGCAGCAGACTTCAAAGACCACTGAAGAGGCTGTCTACATCGGGCCGGGGTATGGGAGATCCTCCTCATCTGAATATTCAGCAGGTAGTCATACCATTGGTGTCAGAATATGTCATTTTTTGCAAGTTTCACTTCACGGTTTGGTGCACGATTTCATGGGACATTCAGCATGTTGCCTGGAAACTGCCATGCTTATGAGCATTGGACGCCACCCAGTGAATGCCAAGTGTCTTTGATGGGCTCCCAAAGAAAGTCATTCGCCACTGATTGGATATAGTAATAGGTCAGATAGTGGTGTCGCTTGTCATTTTCACAGATCACTATGAGCGGTTGGCAAATCAGTACTATCTCATATTAGAATGTGTTAGTATGGGTTATATTGGTATCAGTTTCTGTCACCCAGCATATAAAGATATAGAACCCACAAGACAGAGGGTTGTTCAAACAAAAGCTGTAAGGTTACCGCTCAAATCCACTTCTTCTCCCATTCCATCCTGATATGATACACAGCAAAGCAAAATGTAGATACACTGTATGCCTTTTCACACCGACAGTGTTTCTGGAGCGTGGCGTTTGATATTCGCAAACGCTGATTTGAGCAGAAGTTTTTGTTTGCAGAACATCACTTACTTGGAGGCGTTTGCTCTTCAAGTACAAAAGCTGCAACAAAGCTGGGATGATGCCGAAAGCAGAGTTCAGCAGTTGCCGGAGTTCCCAATAAAAAGTGCTGTGAGTTCCCAGCGAACTGTTCGTTCCCACCGAAGAACTTAAGGTCAAGTCAGCTTCGTACCTCTGAAGACACTGTGGCCCAGTTGCACCTGGGGGAGGGGCCAGGCAGTTAGGCTGAACTGCCACCAAGCATCTTTGACAATTGGAAATCGGAAACCATCTATAGTGAGATTTATATAGTGATGATGGTGTGCAACCTGTTTTGGTTTCAACAGAAAGCAGCTTTGCCAAATGTTTGCCCAACTAACTGCTGCAATTGGACTCCTAAGGGCCGCCAGCAGCAGAAGCAACTCAAGAAGAGTGAAGAGGAATGCAGGGTGACCTGAAATGAACTGATGTTCCATTTGTCTCCACAAAATGTTGGTATCGATTTGTGACATACTATATATATATAAGTGGCAAGGACACATCCTGGATATTCCAATGGATGAAGAACACACTTTTTCACTTCGACGTTTATGCCCATGAGGGTTCTGGTAGCAACCTTAATTACTATTTGTAAATGCTGCCGAAAGATTCAATCGAATCATTTATAAAAGACGATTTGACCTTTTCATCCTTACCTAGGCCAGAAGCTGACAGCCAAGCTGGAAAAAGAGTGGCTTGGCAAATGAAGCAGAAGTTCAGCCTTTCCCCTGTTGACACTGTTGGTTTTCGACGCTTGCTGTAGGCTTTGCTAGAATCTTAGAATCTCTGTGTTTCCATTGAAGCAAGCCACAATGTCTTAAGATATCTTAAGATGTTTCATCATAGAAAACCTCTGTCAACACCTGGAATAAGCTCACGATCCGCATTTGCCGATGACTAACATACTCGGGATGAAACTCCTCAAGGCCCCATGTTGTTCCTGTGCCCGTGCGTTGGATGTCAGGACCGCGAAGGTTGAGGAGATGAAACAAAACCAAGACCAGGTCACAAGCTTTATGTCTTTCGTGGCTTTCAGCAAGTCTAGTAGAGTTGGTAAAGGAAATGCTTGACATTTATCATTTGATTGTTTTGATTCATGCAACTCGGGAATGGCGTATTGACAATGTCGACTGCAGGTGATCAAGGATGCGATGGTGCGTGATGAGGAGCCAAGTAGTGATGTGAAGCACTGCCAGCGTGTTGGTTGTGCGATCATTCCAAGTTTCTAAGTTACTCTAATATAGGTCTTAAAACTTGATTGCAATATTTCTCAAAGAGATCATTTACATAAATCATAGTCAATGATAGTCGAGTCATTGTTGTTAAACATTTGACATCCTTTGACATCATTTTTTTAAACAGCATTTGACCATTTGCAGAATATTATTTGCAGACCTTCGATTCAGCAGGCTCGAATGCGGGAGATCAAGCAGCTACGTGAGAAGAATCAGTTGGAGATGCAAAATCTGCGGAGCCAGTCCGACAGCAGTTCCAAGGACTGCGGTGTAATGTAGATCCCGACCTTCCTACTATGAATATCATATGAATGGAATGCCTGTTTTTTTTGGATTGTTTGGGAATATGGGAATGTTTTGTTTGTCAAATCAAACCTTCCCATCATGTTGAATGATAGTCGTCTTATGATAATACTTGAAGTGTTATGTTTTGTAGTTGTGTTTGTGTACGTACATATGATACAACTGCCTGTTTGAGCATGCCAAGTGGCTAGCTGGAATTCAAGTTGAATAATTCATGTATCTTGGTCTTAGTCAGTATGCACCCCGGCATTCAAGGTAGGTGTTCGGTTTTTTTGTGTTCGCACAACTTTCTACGACTTTTTGATATGTTTGTCCGTACCATTTCTGAGGGAAGTTTTGGCAGGCATATTGAAATGGCATTCACTGAAGTCTCGATTCTGAGATGAAGCAAAGTTGCAAGCGTAAAACAAGTGCTTTCATAGCTTTAGAGACATCAGACCGCCGCATTTTGGATGACAATTTAGTACAACGTTCTCCCGAAAGATGACTGCATTTCAGTTGGGTTCTCAAAAACATAAACTCTGATAACTCATACAAAATGAATAGATAACGCGTATACATCATGTTCTCTTCTCATATCTTCTGTGAACATTCATGAAATTCTTGGCGTCGCTCCCTCTCTCCATGATCTCTCCAGGATGCGGAAGCACTGCGTCAGCGGCTCCTTTCTGAGGCAAAACATGTCAAAGCACCATGTTCTCAAGAAGCTATGAATTGCTATGAGTTCCTATGACTGTTTAATTATATGCTTTCAAAGTGGTGGAAGTTGTTAGTATATAATTGTGTAGAGCCATGTAGAGCCCCTTGCAGATTCCTTTTGCATCAAAGTTGAACAGGCTACTTCTGAATTGCAAGAGCTGCGCAGCGAATCAACCCAGCAAAAAGAGGTGCGATGTATTGACGTCATGGAGTTGTCACTTCAGCGTCATGAACTTCAAAAACACTGCTTGATTCATCATGTTGTTTATCATTTGGAAGGCGTTGTTTGTCAAGATATCCAAGGCTTTGCTCTCATTCTTGCTGTAAAAATATATTCAATAAATTCAATGATGATCCGCTCCCCCACAGTTGGAGGAACAGATGTTTTTTTGTTGGATCAGATTCCTAACAGATGCCCACCCTGGTTTCAGGCCCTTAGCGCCATGTTACGTGAGTCCAACGGAGAAGCGAGTGAACTCCGGTGCCTTGACCACATCCATGATGCCTTGGTTGGAAAGACTCCATGACCACATTGGAATTCACTGAAATTGCCAAATTAAAATGAAAGAAACATAAAGAAACTATGAACATCTATGGACTACGAACACTTATTGAACACTCATTGTTCTGACACAAACAGGCTGATTTGTGCTCTACTGTAATTAGTAGAATTTTCATTACAGTGCAAAAAAGAAGGGAGCTGGCATGAACAAAGCACGAGTTTATCGGTTCTTATTCAAAGTAGTGGAAGGCATTCAACATCAAATGTAGGCTTGCTGCTTTCATCATGAGTTACGACATGTTAGGATGCTGCTGCTTGGTATCAACCCTAGGCAAAGCTTGGAGACAGCGGAGAAGCAAAGCACGGAGGAGGTTCAGGTGTTGAACGAACATTTGGCGGAGCTTCAAAATGGACAGGGTCAGGAAACCCAGAAAGGAGTTATGATTTTCACATATTTTCACTGTGAAATCGAAGGAACATTTGGGTAAAGCAACCGATAGGACCTTCAAAGGTTGTGCAGTGAGTTTTAGGAATTTGCAGTTTCGGGTTTCCCTGCTGCAGTTTCCGGTTGCAAACAAGTCAGGTCGCCTACGAAGTGAATTGCGAGCGCAACAAGACCGCAGCTTCCGTGTGGAGCGAGCCACATGTCAGCAAACAGAGTCATTCAGAGTGGCCGAGTATGATTGCTTTAGAGACTTTAGAGAATCATGCTGGTAGAAGCAGCTATAGGCCATGCCAAGCACACTGATAAAGATATGATATGATATTTTCATTGTGAACTTGGGACACCTGGGCCGCAGAGCCTGCAGTGCGGTCAGAACTGTTTGACTCTTATCATTCGCGAGTGTAAGAAGTGAATCAGTATACCCATCCATCCAGACAGTCCGCCCACGAAGGATCTCAGAATCCCAAGCTATACTGTAGGATATATTTGCATTCGATCACTGGAAAATGGACAAAATCCCAAAATACTTTCAAAGTTGCCATCAATGTCATGAATCAATGGCTATAGAGCCTATGGATACTGAAGGGGGTATTATAATGCTTAACTCCCGAAATCCTGTTGGTACGTAAGGGCATCCTGTCGCTCAAAACTTGAGGATTTGGAGCAGTCACAGGCAGAATGTCAGGAGAGGGGAATGCTGCCAGGATGCCATGTAGATGCCGAGACACCACCTTCATAAAGTATATCAACGTATATCAACGTGCATCACAATGTAGCATGTGGTGAGATTTAAGCATTGCACTCATGTCACTTTCCCCCCTCTTCCGGGATGCATAGACCTGTGCAACATAAATGTACGACATGTGACATATTGCTTGTTTTTGGTTTTGGTTTGTCAGTGAAGTTCAGTCATGTTCAGAAAGAAGAAATCAGAAAATGATGGTGGCTGCTGGGACGTCAAAGTACAGTTAGCAGCTTTGTACATCGGCAAACCCAAGTGATTCTGGGATACAAACAAGGAGCTATTGAGCACTGCCACCAACAGAGACAGCCGCGTAGAGGTGCACTGATCTCTTATATAACATTTTTCTTGCAGCTGTGCAACAATCGGAATAACTTGGAGATGCTACGTATCAACAAGTGTTGTTCATCAATCTGCCAAGGTGGCACAAGCGTTGCTTGAGGGCCGTGTGCAGAGCATGCAGGCGTGGCACGTGTAGATGCAACACCAAGCAACATGATTGGATCATCCCCGTAACACAGAGGGTTGCACATGTATAGATATCATGGCTATGTTTAGCAGATGTACCTTATCAGTCCTTTTATCATTTTCTTTTCATGGTACCATAAACCAAGCGACCATCTTCAACATCCAGCACCTAGGAACAAGTGGAAAGCCTTAAAGCAGAGCTCCAGGCGGGGTTGGAGTCATCGAGGGTGGCCGTGTAGGGTTCCCACGAAGCAGCCTGTAAAAACCATAGCGGCCCTCAGATTTGGCAGTTGTAACAACAGCCATTTTGTGGTTTTTTACGTGCTTTGAGCGGAAGCATGAATTGATTTGCCAGGCCATCGGGCTATACCATCAGAAGAAAACAGTACATTCCAAGTTCAATCAATACCTTCATGATATGCTCCATGCATGAATCAACAACCGTGAATTGTATAGCATCCAGTGGCACCAGCAGCTAGCCATCAGAGTCTCAGCTGCCAGGGAGCTCAGGCTGCAGAAGAAGGGCAAAGGCGTCAGGCAATGGCGGCAGAGGCCACAAGAAGTTACAACCTGATTGAAATGTGGTTTAGATATGTTGAGCCCATTGTATGATTGTACGTAACGTACATGTAGTAGTATATTGTGTTATAATAAAACGTGCTGAAGTCAGGCATATTGGTTCATCATTTAGATGGCGAACTTAAAGTATGTACATTTATATACATACACACAACATCATACAACATTTTGTATGTTGCAAGGTGCAGCAGCCCTTATGGATAGATATGGATATAGATATCATTTCAAGGTCAGTCAGACAGGAACCACTGCTTCAACTGGGCCACTGCGAGGCTCGTTGTGAAGAGCTGCAGCAGGTGGTGACGACCAGTGAGGAGGTAGTCCCCGGCATGGGATTTAGTGGTCTCAGGAATTGACCATTTTGACCTGAAGATATTGAATTTTGAATTATTTTGAATTATTTTGAATATACATCTATTAAAAATATATATCAGTATATACAGTATACATATGTTTTCATGTTTCCATTGTTTTCCCACCTTGATTCCTCATGTTGTTGTTGCCTAGCTATCATGACGTTGGACCGGGCTGACTTGGAAAATGTTGGTTCAAGCTTTCAAGATGTTCGAAGGCCATGGGCAAAGGGAGGATCCCTAGAGACACAAAGTCACATTGAAACCTCAATGATTCTCAATGCAGTTACTCTAAATGTGATGTTTTGTACTGTTGTAGGTATCCCGCGGTAAGATGGAAAACTGTGGAGATGTGTCGATTCTATTTGTTTCAAATTAATTGATGTTGAGGATGCTGAAATTAGAAATTCGTCACCGAACACTGAGAACAGAAGATAGCTACCACAAGCATGCCAATAACAACAAAAAGCAGACTTTGAGTTGAAGTTGATTTGTGGCACGAGTGGTGCATCTCACTTTTCTGGATGACAGTGACAGCAAGTCTCCCAATGAAGGCAGGCACCGTTTGAAATTGATTGAACGTGTATATTCTTCAGCCACCTTTGACATCATGATTTCAGCTACGAAATCAGCTCCTTCCAAGAGGTCAAGCCGCTTGCAGCCAATTTGCATCAGGCATTTGAACACCGCTGCTGGGACAAATTTCTGGATTTTGAAGCAGCGAACTTGCAATGCTGATCATTTGACTGGGCAATTTCCTATAGAAAGTAGTTCCAGGTTTATAGTTGTGCATTTGTGTTTTATCCTTCAAGGATGTAAGAATGTTCCACCTGATGTATTGTTGCCTCACATGAGTTTGGTTATGTTTCGTGGCTTCATTTCCAGTGGGACTATATATACCTCGGAGTATTTACCCGCTCGCTGTTGGGTGCTAGAAAGACTTTGTGTTGTTGGGAAAAGTGGTGACTTCACCTACAAAGATTCTGCAGTATGAATTGATGATGCGTGGTGTGTCTTTGGTGTTTTTCAGTTTCAGGGCCGGCAACCTTTCATCTGCTTTGTACAAATCACATGAGGTTTTAGGCGCAGGCGCGCATGGCATGGACTAATTCCACTTGCTGCTGCTTGGCGTGAACCAAAGCCAAGAAAGCATGGTAGACGTCGAGATTGCTGATGATTGATGGCCACAACCTGCCAGTCGATCCACTGATACCTTCCATGTAATCCTCATGGCTCCAAGGTAGTAGCCTGCTTTTGTTCTACCAGGCTTGCCATAAAGATCTTGCATGGCTGTCAGGATCTGTTTGCATTTCGTTTCCCCTCTGCTTATGTGATGCCTTACTGCAATACTTGGTGCCCCATGGCGTGAAGTGCTTGTAGTTGAAAGATAGTTTGCACCGTTTCCATTGAAACCATCATGGCTCTTTTTGCTGCCATGTGAGGCAAGGAGAGGCTAATGTGGTAACCACCTATGTTGCTTGGAATTTCCCTGAGAGAAGGTCGGTGTATGGCAAATTGATTATGTTGATTCTTTTTTTGCTCGTGAAGTCCCCGATTTACTGCCTTTAGCAAACATCATAATCTAATATGGACATCCTCACAAACAAGAGTTTTACAGTTTTTGCGGCTGCCTGAACTGTTCACCCTAGTTTCAGACCTTCGAGTATCACAGACCCACTGTCGATTTTGTGCAATTTGATGTCGTGTGTATTCGCTCCATCATAGTTACATAGCCAAGTCGGCTAAGTCACACTTTCATGAACGCGGTCGGGCAGTTGTGGCTTTCCAGAGAGTGGTGACCCTGCTTCAACTTCAACTGAGGCTGCGATTTCACATGCAGCAGAGGAGGTTGGGACATCTCCAAGTAGGCCTGTGGCTGGAAGACAATGACGACTTCAGTTGGGTTTCAGGTCTCAATTCCCTTGGCAGCAATTTTCATTGGTTCCTTGGGTCACTTGGCTTCGAAGGTTAATTGTATTGCAAAAAGCTTTGACATTGGAGAGGAAAGTTATTCTTTTTCATGCAACTTTGAGGTCGAAGTACTGGTATCACTTCACTACGCACAGCTTCGATGCTGTCAGTCTACTTTGGTGCACAGACTGGTTTGTACCTTAGTCAAAGGCTCCTTTTCATTGCCTTCATCAGACTCATGGACATTTGAATGGGTGTTGAGTCGTCAGACTTTGGACCTAGACTAGAGTGCAGGAACATACTGCGTGTGGGATTGAATTTCCCTGAATTTCCAATTAATTACAGTAGTTCGAACTGTTGTTGCGGGTACCCTGACTTAGAGTCACTTTGTCAGATCAACAGACAGCCCTGGCCAACTGATGCCCCAGCACACTCAATTTGTAGATCTAAGTCTGATCAGCCAGTACTGTAGCTATTTCGTGCAGGAGTTCAAAAATTTGCTAGGCATGCTGCTGCTCTCAAAGATCCTCATATCCAGATCAGTCGTTTCAGAAGAGCTTGGCCTATATGGGTTGCCAGCTGCTTTCCTCATGACTGTGACCTGGCAGTTGATACAACATGTTGAATTTTGAATATGTTTTGTTTGAAACATTCTGCAACCTTTGAGCGACTAGCAGCTAGCATTCTTAGATGCTCATGCATGACTTGCAATGCGTGTTCAATGAGGCATTGCATCAAACCATTGCTTTCGTTCTTTTTGGTACCATTTTCCTGATTTCCCAGTTAACACCGTGGCAGCTTTGCTTGAAAAGAGGTGGGAGAACGAGAGGGTGCCGGCTTTAGGTGCAATATGTGCAATCCACGGAAAGCACCCTGTTCGGAGGAAGAGAAATACACTTTAACTTTAAGCATAACATAGTGTGGGTCTACGGGGATATGATTATGTCCATATTTACTTTTGGGATACTAGCACCGCACCAGAAGGCATCATGCAAGATTTTGCTGATCTTATTTGTAAGTTGATCTGTTTACCTTTCCTAAATTCTCAGGCACCATTTTGATCATTCATATCCCCAGCATTCCCCTGCAAGATATGGCACAGCATCCGAGAAGCTCTAGTCTTAAAAGTTGATGCACAAATTGGACCCAAGGCCTTATACTCCTAAGCCTTTGACGAAGATGTCGGATCTTTGGTGGCTGTTGCTCTTCTCGGCAACCTTCGCTGCCAACATTGGTATGTGCCTTAGGTGAAGCAGTTACAACCCCACTTTCAGCAGATAATCCAGGAAGCTTCAAGGAAGCAAACCTGCCACTGTTCGCCAACATGTTTCTGACACGAGGTCTCAACAACGTTTCATTTCAGTACAGGCCTCGGTGGAAAGAACAAGGACTTTAGATTGACATCCAACCCCATTATGTTCACGGAGGAAGTGCAAGGGAGCCTTGTAGCATGTTCTTCTATCATGTGATATCGTAGTTAGTAGTTAACTTATGTATATTTAGGATATTTGTTCAATATCATCTTTCAATATATTTGGGATTTTCAATACTTCAACTTGCTATAGGGTATGCATGAGACTGGAGAGCTTCAAGGTGATTGTTAAGACAACATACCGTAACATACAACCTTGACAGAGACCAACGGAGTGTCTATACTGAGGTTTTTGCCACTCTCGTTGAATTTGATCGTCCGCTCCTGTCTTCCGATTGCAACAGTTGCTATGCAGATGTGTCTCCCATCGAAAATGGCCAAAGCCCAGACAGCATGGGCAAAGGAGGGGCAGGTATTAGAAGATGTTGGAAAATAAGCCACTGGTACCCATGACATTTCGCGACTGTGGAAGGCGTCAGTGCACTCATCAGAACCATGATACACATTTATCCAAATGAAATCAAATATAAGATGATGCTTCACTTTTTGAAAAGGCCACAGAATCAAGATCGAAACGCCATAGTATGGTTTTTCTCCTTCAAATCCTTTTCTTGTCCATTTCGCATGTGTGCAGCACTGCTGCATCAACGCATTACAGCTACAGGTGTAGACAGATTCTTGTACCCTGTGTGGAGCGAGAGAAAAACAGAAGTCGGGATTCGTGTTGCATGACTTCATCTTAGTTGTTTTCCTGGCCGCGATTGCACTATCATGATCTTTTAATATCAATAAATTAGAGCTTGTTTGCAGGAGCTTGTTTGTATGCTGGCTGGTGTGTCTTGCGCGGCCTTGGCTACGGTGGCCCAATCCCTATCAACGGTACCTCGGGTCTGCCTGTTGCAGGAGGAATGGTTTCGGAAAGTTTCACTCATTGAAATCAGCGAGTCATATCACAACAAACAGAATCAAACCAAATGAAGTCACATACTGTAGCTTCGGTACCTTGGTACAAAGACGACAAAGCCAGTGCAGAGTCGCAGAACTTGTGCTCTAAGACAAAACCTTGAGGGGAGTGGAGTGGTCAGACCCAATGAGCTAACTTTCAACAAATGCCAAGTTGCCCCATCGATTCCTGCCACTCACAAACAGCTTCAGAGGATTCCATTTTTCGACTGTCCAGTTCATTCGGCTTGAGTAGTGGTGACTTTAGAATGTTGTGATGTGCTACTTACACTTAATTGTAGAGAGCCTACCCTTTTGGATTTTGGGTAGACTGGATTCCATATTTTTTCGTGTGTCACTCGCATTCCCCTTTGTGAAGGCAAGGGCGTTAATGCCAGGGCACCAGATTGGTTTGGGCGCTGCTTGATTGAAATCGATGGAGTCTTAGGAGTTGCACTGAAGGATATCTCGAGATATCTTCATCACTTGTAATTACTAGGTTACAAAAAAACACCAGCGGCCAATGGTTTTGACACATTTTGACACTCTCAAGTCCACTATTCCTGAGTCTACAATGTTCTGAATATAGACGTTTTCATGTTTTTGCATGATTTTCTTTTGACGCGGAACATTAAGCTATCAAACACTTACAGTAAGTACAGTATGCCAGATCTCAGAAAATGAAGAAGACTTCTTTTGGACAGACATGTATTTAGGCTCGTCATTATTTGTTGATTATTTTGAAATGGACATCCATGCAGAGTACAGTTGCTTCTTTCGAAATCCTGGTCAAAAAGGTCGCCATTTGCATTGTCTCAGATTTTGCTGGCGCTCTCAACATGGTCTTGGCTAATGAGCTTGGAAACCGGTTGAAGCTTAGTCCGTTGGAATCTTGGCCTTTAAAGATCCATGACCGGGATGCACCAGAGAACTTCCCGCTGGAAATGTCCAAAACGACGGTAAAAAAGACTGACAATACAAGTAGATAAGATAGTAATCACTACTGCATTACTTAATGGTGCATTAATAGTGCATAGTCGACATCGATTTTTGATACCGAGATACTTTAGGATGGTTTGTTTGATGGTTGCACACATCCCCCCCACTGGTGGTGGATCCAGAAATCTGACATGATAATTTGCCGATTGCATACGCTCAAATGCAGCCAGACAGCGGTTGTTCCACTGCAACATTGCAAGGATATCACTTTCTACATGAGCCCGCCAGCAGCTGTGATCCTGCTACTTGACAGTAGAATAGCAGCCCTAGCTGTAATTGGGCATAGCTTTGACACTGAGTAAAGGATGGCTGCCAGGTGTTTTTGGTGCCGGCTGGATTTGAAACGTGTAAAGCATGCAAAGACTGCGCCGCGCTTGTTCCCGAGTCCCCAAGGTTGGTGCCCAGCATGTTGATGAACACCCCAAGCTGGCCTGAAGAACCTTATATGACAGATTGGGAGGCCCCATTGCAAAGTTCTGATGGCTTTTCCAATGCTTTTAAGATTTTTTGGAGTATATTGTACGTATATCTATAGTTATAGTTACAGTTACTACACTAAGTAGATAATAGATATATTTGTGACATTGAAGTCAGGCAAAAAAAAATAAATAGGTTTTTTTTTATGGAAAAAATATGAAAACAGTATGAATAGCATTTTTGGTGATTTATGATTTTTTATGATTTATTTATGATTTGTTTATGATTTTTGGGATTTCCTTTATTTTTCATTGATTTTCCGAAGGAATTTTTGGAAATATACATAGTCACTGTCAGTATAGTCTCGATGACTTGCTGAGTCAGGAGTGCAATATCACATGTTTTTCGACAAACATCCGTTTAATTTTGGGGTCTGATTTTGGGAGGTTTCTGTTGCGGTTCGCTGTGTTTTTTTTTTTTTGCATTTTTGGTTCGACCTTCTCAGCAACCTTTTTGTTGGCCTTCCACATGCTTCACCTGTTGAGTTCTCGCAATGTCTTTATTTCGACATCTTTGTACTTGTGTAAAATTCCGCGACAACATTGTGAAATCCACGACAATCTTGTGAAATCAGTGACATGTGGTGAAGTCAATGACAACCTGGTGAAATCCATGACAATATTGTGCAATCAAAAGAGGCAAAGATATGTACAGCCTGTACTTACTGTACAAAAAATACAGAAATGCGTGTTTCGTGAGCATGGTGTTCAGTCTGCTGGCACAAACATGTTTGTCAATTTTTCTTGAAGAGTAAGCTGTCTTTATCGGAAAGCAACATTTCTTTATGTTGGGTGCATGACAGAACGCGCACCACGTTTTGGTATGCAATGATAAAGTTTCTGATTTGTCATGGCTTTGCTGAGAAGTGCCTTTTTGCAGGTGTTTTCCCGCGTGTATGAGACAGCACCAGGTGTCCTAGGTTTTGCGACGCTTGCCTGCATGCATTCACGGATGAGATGATCCACAACACTTCTTGTGGAAGACAGGTACCCACAGGTACAACATTTTGTTGTAGCAGTTTTTGAGCAGAACAGGGTTGCTAGTTACACTTCCAGGTTTGACAAGCAAGGAAGAAACAAACGGGAAGGACACTGCCGAAGCAATGCATCAAGAGACTTCTCGATGCCCGCAAGGTCTCTTTTGGGCATATTCGCTACTGCTTACAATGTGCTGCAGTTTGAAATGGCACAATCTCTTTCCGCAACTTGGGACATCTCATATTAGAAAAAACATTGCTTCCAATCCTGCATTTTTGGACCAGACCCAAAGTATGTTTGTTTAGAAGCATGATGGCATGCTTATTTCGAAAAGCCACTCTAGTGGACACAGAATTTTAGGGCACATCTGAAAGGACAACGACTCGCAGTTCTGAGGCAACATACACAACATTTGCTGGCAATTTTAACAAGGCGCCGGATGTCCGATGTTCACTGGACTCGATTCGAAACGGGCAGTGGGGTCACGAACCTTTTGGCCAGAGCAGCGCTGCAGATAAGAAGCAGCCTAGCAATTTATACTAATACCTTGTCATGGTGTCCATTTTTTTTCAATTGGAGGTCCTTCAGTTTCTGAATTTTTGTTGGACAATGAATGATGATCTTGTATGAATCATATATGAATTCATATAACAAGAATATGGCATGTAGTGTAAGTTAACATTCCTAGAATTGCTTTAGTTGTTCTTCTCTCAAGTTTGGCAGGCCACAACTGTGATGATTTCGTTGGCCATCGGTTTAGAGCATCTTCCCCAGGGAGCCGGGCAGCCTGGAAAGTTGAGGCTGTTGAGTTGAGCCTATCAAAAATGGAACATCTACGGTAGCACCAGTCCTTTACACAACTCGCCTGTTATTACAATCTCAGGTCTGGGGCTTAGTAATGCTACTTGCCACTTTGGGCAACATCGCTTCCTTTACTGGGCGGGAGACCCGGGGTGTTCTTTGACAATCATTGAGGGGCTCTTGAGAGGAATGTTTCATCATTTGCTTGAGGAGACGTATGAAGTGTCAATAAGTGTCAATATTGCCAATTCTTACTTGTCAAAGCGACTTGCTGAAGGTACAGTTTGCTACAGCTTCGAAGTGCTTCTTGACAACGCATGCCCGGGTGCATACAAAAAAGATCGTTTGGCCCGCAGTGGTTTGCCTTGACCATTGGCCGCCTTGGCAGAGCTTCTCACAGTCAATGCAATCGCCACCGCAGGAGAGGTCTAAAGAGAAGGAGACTTTTCAATGCCAGCTCAACAGTTTGAAGGACTGGATATATCATGATATATCTGGATATGATGAAGCTGTTCAATGAATGAACAGAGTAGCCCTCTTCATTCCGTGGAGGTGTTGATAGCCTTGCCCCATCGCACGTTTCACAACTTTATTTGTACGTGGGTTCGGTGTATGTCAATGTGACCTTCGTGCTTTGCATGTCTTCGCCCTGCCCATCCACTTCGTACATGCAGTCATAGAGAGGGCATGTTGGACATGTCATTCTGCCAGCCGCGAAGGACGAGCTGAACAGCGCTCATCGTTCGGAAACCACCCATGAGGTGCGAATGTTGTACAGTACATGGTTTTGTTGGACATTCATCGAAAAGCAAACGACTTGCAAGGAAGAGCACCGAAGCACACTTTTGGCTGCCCAGCAACGTGCCACAGAGGCTGAAATTCAGGCAGCTTACAGCTTGCTGAGATGGATTACTGTAATCAGGAGAAGGACTCGTCGGTACACTACAAGATAGAAATTTGCAATATAGCTGGATAAATAATATCAAATTTTACTGTTTGCATTTTTCATTTCAAAGGGCATGGTCTGGGCATGGTGCCAGTGAGAACCGCCTGGTTGGAGGTCAGACAAATGTTCAGGCATAAAGTCAGGTTGAGATGGTATGCATGGAGCGTGAATTTGCCCTGTGGCACCTGTGTGTGGCACCATATTTTGTTTGGACCCTCTCAATCTTGACCATGTTCTGGATACTTGTAACTAGTGCTACATAATGGTAGAGTTTTCCTGTTTTTTTCTTATTCTGTTCTTGTTCTTCTGCTTGTTGTTGTCATTGTCATCGCCGTCAGTCTTTTTCTGTTGCTGCTGCTGCTGGTGGCGTTGTTGTTGTTGTTGTTGTTGTTGTTGTTGTTGTTGTTG
>DF240707.1:30087-105539 GCA_000507305.1 Breviolum minutum Mf 1.05b.01
TTGTTGTTGTCGTCGTCGTCGTCGTCGTCGTCGTCGTCGTCGTGGTTGTGGTTGTGGTTGTCGTTGTTGTCGTTGTTGTCGTTGTTGTCGTTGTCGTTGTCGCTGGTGCTGGGGCTGGTGGTGGTAGTGTTCGTGGTGGTGGAACCCGGTTGGTCCTCCATCAGCAATTTCAATAGTTTTCGATTGTTCTCGGATGTCTATAAAGATTCCCAATGCAAAATTCCGTCTTGTTTTCCTGTGGTGTTGATGAATTGAAGAAATGCGTTCGGTACATCAAGGTGTGTCAACATATTAAGATATATTAAGTATAGTCCGAACACCGCCTGAGGAAAGCTTAACAGGAAGCCATCCATGTTCGTAGCCACGCCAGGCCCAAAAAGTGGCAACAGAGCTAGCAAGCTGTCAAGTGGAGGCCTTCAAAGCTTCAAAGGATGTTGAAATGCTTGTTCACGAATTTGCTGGTGGATGTAGGGTAGATACTAATCCTGGTAAATTGTAACGAACATAAGATTACCAAGATATCACAAGGCAAATACATGCAAATATGAGGTTTGCTCGTTAATTGCATTTGCCCCAAAAAACCTTACAACGCCTCACTGGAGGGACAAGAAGCGTTGCGACGAGCCAAAGTTGCTGAGGAAAGCTTGGCAAAGTGCAGAGCACAGATGGATCAAATGTCCTGGGCTTCCCACAAGCGGATATATCAGAGACTCATAGATACACCATATTGATGTATTGTGATTGAACAAGGAAAGCAGACCTGTTTCAATTCTGTGATCATTAATGAATATTAATGAACAATTTACTACTCCTGTATACCTTATTATTGCTTTTTGCTCACACAGAATCAGACCGTTTGGAAGCTCGAATCCTTACATGGTACCGATGCTTGAATTCAAGGTTGGCAGCAGAAGCTGAGTATTTGAAGAAGGTGCCTTTGACGAATCATGATGAATCACGTATGAATCACTATGATCCAACAGATTCCTCCGAATGGGAGCGGGTTGAGAAAAACGGGAAATCTACGAGAACATACCAGTCCGACTTGGCAGGTGGAGAAGTCCTTGAAGGACGAGGCATCCGAAGCTCGCAGCAGCTGTGAAAGTGTGAGACCCAGGTGACAGAGTTGCATGAGCTTCCTGTACGGATGCAGCTCTGTGATTCCTATTTGTTTTTCAATCCGCCGTTTTATTCATTTCTGAACATGTCTCATGACTGGTAGTTTTGCTTTGCGGCACACCTGCATTTGTCGCATTTATGTCCCTGCGAAGTCTGTGGCGTCTGAGCCGACACAGATCGACAAGCATTCCGTGAATATGCCAGTGATGCATGCGATGTATGATTTGGGTATCATTATGATGGACACATCTTGACACGAAGTCTACCAGTCTATTACAATCGAGGACTGTGATTGGACATGTTTACATAGAGTATTTCACTTCGCTGACCTTTTCTCAGGCCACAAGAAGCTGATTCATGCACTGCAGCAATCGATGGCGGAGCAAAAACAGCAGGCAAGGGCAAGGGTGATACATGGCAGAGCTTTTTTTGGGATCCAAAAATTCCTGGGTTCCCTGTCAGCCCAACCCAGTGTTTGAGGGCAGTTTTTTTAGTTTCGATGTGGATTGCACAACCTTGTTGGGAACAGTGTGCAGTTATAGGACAAAATAATTGTAGCATCTTGTAGCAATAAGAGCCAACAAGGATCAACAAGGCATCAACCAGTCTACCCTTGCAGCAAGGCACGTAAATATACTATACTGTAAGTCATATTCTGGGTCATACCCAAGTTGTGTCCTGCAGACGCAATTTACAAGGGTTCTCAACTACAAATCCCACTACAAGACTACATGGCTTACTATAGCAAAATGTGGCTTATCGTAATATGAATTTCTTCATTCTGTTAAATTTCATATCACAGTCACAGCACACTACAATACAGAAGGCCACTATGTGTTTCGACGAGGCGGATCTAGAGCTAAGCGAAGCTCGACGACAGTGAAGCTGCCCTGTGTTGGCAGCACTTGTCGATGGCTGCTGCGTCGATGTGATTAGATATCCATCTGACAGTGGGTTTCCGTAGGGCTCAAAAAACATCCCATATCAAAACATATTGTCCTTTGCGAAGATGGATTGATTGCTTGCGGATACACACAGGAGACGAAATTAGTGAAGCACTTTTTTTAGGTCTTTGTGGCACAATTGGCACAATGTAATTTTTGTTGGAAGGCTCACTAGTAGAGAAATCATGTGATGATTCGATGTCAAGTTTGATCAACTCACTGCCGCAAGCAGCCAGATTGTCGGAGACTCCCATGCGAAGCCTGTCCGGCGCCACAGAGTTTTCTGGTTGCGAAGTTGACGGCGTGAAAGATATCAGGTCTGCTGGATCACGCAAGCTGACCAACGACAGTTTCAAGTTCTCCCAGGCATTGTCCAGATGCTTGAGATTTTCAAGCATGATTCATGGAATAACAATGAAGACAAAGATAACGATAGATAACGTAATTATATAAGTTCTATCCTTGTACTTGGAATGCTTGTTGGAATGCTTCTTTCTCCTCACACACAGCATCTCAGGATGCACCAAGTACAATCCGTTGTGGATTTCATGAACAGTTTTAGAGCATGTTTCGGTGTTGTATGTGCAGCCTTTGCCACCCTCCAAACTTGCGCAGGCCAGTGTTCACGAAGAGGAGGAGGAAGAGGAACCAGTCCAAGAGGCTGCGATCCCAAGAGTTTCTGCGTGCGGCGCGCGGGTGTCCATTGTGCCAAAGAAATGAATACAGTGAATGGAGGACACGGCTTTTTCATGCTTTTTCACGCTTTTTTACAATCCCAGGACCCAAGGGTATTTTTTGTGGTCCCGACATGGGCGGACAGCTATTTGCATTTTGTGTTTCGAATCCACTTGCTTGCAAGACAGTGATGAAAGAGATGATTCTTATACAGCGGTCAGAGAGCAAAATGGTGACCCAGAAAATCCTCATGGCTCTAAGAGTCATGGTGAAGCTAAGGCTTCTGTTGGCCACCCCCCCGAGAAGGTCGAGGCTGGGGTACAAGCATTTCCAGATATCATCCAATGCTGTGACATGCCCATGGTACACTGATAGGAAACTTAAGAAGAATCTCGAAGTTCGTTATGGATGAAACATTTTTGGATGTTGGATTCTATTGCATTAGTAATTGGTTTGATATTCCTAGTATTCCAATTTCTCTTGGAATTCTCTGAGGTGTTGTGCCAGGATCTGTGATGGTCTAGAGTCTATGGATACCTATGGGTAATTCTCGATTTTGTGAACACACTGTAAATATCTGTAAATACATTGCTTAATGGTTTTTACAGCTGTGACTTTTGATAGTCTACATCAGTGAGGGTGGGCACTCTTTGGGACCGTCAGACTTGTGTCAGAAAGGAAAATCGCCTTTGGCCCGTCCCTAATAACCCTAATGATATGTATTTGAAATCAAATGTGAACTTGTATAAAGTATAAACAAACACCTATTATACACCTTAAATCACTTCAATCCAATCAAAAGCAAGCTTTTAGATGCTTTGAGAAGTTTGGATCCATGCTGCAACATTGTATCTTGGAAACAACAGGTCGCTCCTGATGCCTGGCACTCAGTGGCAGGTACCATGTTGCCTTGGTGCAAACGACCTACAATTTAGAGACTGGATCCCAGCCCAATGATCTGCCGTGCTTAAAACAAATAAAAACGAAAAGATGTGCAACAGAATTCACAAAAAGTCACAGGAGACATCTTTATGATAATTCAGTGATACATATCATTGAAAATATATGGGATTCCAATCATATATTTTGTTTCCTTTCACGAGTCATGAATTGACTTCAAGAGGTCTTGGGCCATTTGAGCGACACCTTGCTGGACCACTTGGAATCAGCTGAAGTGGCGTCAGCAAGACGACCCAGTAAAGGATCAGCGCCTCCAGAAGCTGCAGGACATGAGGAGGTGGGTTCCCTTGGAATCTGCTGTTTCACTGAGGTTTTTTGGAAGCTGAAACATGAAACTTCGGGTAATGGAGAATGGGGTAATGTATGGTAATGATGTGTTTATGATGTATTTGCTAAAAGACATGGGACACCAAGTCCCAACACTTCGAAAGTTTGTTGCAATAGTAGGATGATGTGGCAATCAAGTAGACATGATTGCTTCCTTTCAGCTCCACAAAGATTCAAAGTTTCTGGAGGTCGCACAACTTTGGGACCGCATCAACTATTTGGAGAAGCGATGCAGGAACTCTCACCCGCCAGCTCAGCCCATCAGCAATGCAGGAATAGCCATGAAAGTCACCTCCTTATGGTTCTCTTTGTGGATCATTGTCTCATGCCCTGCCGCAGAACTCTTCAAAAGAAGTTGGATGCGCGGCCTATCATCTATCAAGCACCAACAGGTGCAGCAGACTGGTACATCAACTCTCGAGAGGGCAGCCCAGCAGCAAAAGATTGAGGATTTGGATATTCCATCATATTTTTTAAGGACTCAACTAGCTAGCTGATGGATACCAGCTGGAAATCTCTGGCAAGATTCCAGAAAACCATCGAAAACCCTCGAAACCATTGAAACTAGAGTGAGAATACTTGGATCCACTCAATACTTGTGCTTGGAACGGAAACGTGACAGGATATGACATCCCAAAGATTGCTCTAATTCATCTCGCAGTTGTTCATCCTGGACAGGTTACGGGCCTTTGAACTTGGAAGCTGCAGAAAATGGGGCGGAAGGCCTGTACGAAGGGACAAAAGATGGTGAAGCTTACAGTGGAAAGCAGCTTGTAATCAGGGTGCTATGTTTGCTGAATCACAACAACATCAGACAGCATCATGATGCAAGATGTATATTGCCAATACTGTTTAAAAAGCACTGTCATACTGTCATATACAATAATAGTTCTACAAGCTCACAATGAACTGATTATTTGAGGTCGGAATTCCAAATGCTCTCTTCCTTACCCTTCACTTCACCGACTCAGCCCGACTTGGGTCCCGCCATCAGGAAAAGCGACTTGGGAGCCATGGCTCAGGGAGGTGTCTCTCCAGCAGATTGGTTGGATCACTGAAAAACTACACTGAAGCTGGACAATCGGAAAATGTCTTGGATGTTTGAAGTGGAAGGTGACTGGTCCTGTGGCAAGGCGGCTGCACTTACCACAGGCAGGGGGGTTTTTGGCATAGGCTGTTTCAGCATACTGCACTAGCAACGGCAGACACTGGTGTTGAGAGAAATTTGTAAGTTGAATGCAGACAAGAATGCCCACGCATTTATTGTTGATGTACAGGCAGCGGGGGCTAGGGACTTCCTGAATTAATGCTAAAATGTAGCAAATAAACGCAAATAAAATCTCCGTGTTCTAGACTTTTGTTCTTTGCGGCTCGCAGAGCATGAATTCTTGTAGGTTCATTCAAGACTTCTTGTAGGTTTTTGTGGGTTCTTGTAGGACCTGGTTAGAGAGGTAAAAGGATCCAAGTTGCAAAACAACAGCTGTTTGTCCACTGCCCTGCTGCCAGGGTTCAGAGCAAAGAGTCGCCAGTGTTGCTGCGCATTCCGGCAGCACTGGGATTTGAATGATTTTTGCACTGACAATTCGCCTTTGTTTTGATGATAGATGCAATGTGTGTAGCATGATTTTTTTTAAATAATGATTGGAACTGTTGTAAAGTTATTGCCAGCAGATGTTAGCAATTCTTTTGTGCTCGCCTTTGGGCAACGCATATCTGCACATGAAATCACATGAGGACTTGTGAACAGGGTGGGTTTTGAATCAGATTTTGGTCGAACAAGCTGCCAAAATTCATGGCTGTTGCCTGATGCTGGCCACGCAGCATGGGAGTGGTGTATTTGCAAATAGTTGATTATATGATATTATATACACACTCTATACACTCAACAGCACTCTCATAAGACCTCCAATTTACCATATTTTTCCCCAATTTTTGGTAAAGGAACGGAACATCACAATTTTGGGTCATTGCCTCGGAAACTTGTTTTGTTTCTCAAGGCTTTTGTGCCAAGCCATTGAAGTGCACGGGCACTCAATTTTTTCTGGAAACATCTTCCAAGATGGAAGGAGCTACCCCCAGAAATTGAAGGTGTTTGATGTGCTTGATCTGGTGTCTAGATTACTTTCCACCGATTTGGATTCAGTTGGAAGATAACTTTAGTTGACTTGAACATACGTTGAATAGAATTAAAGGTGGATGGTTTTCTTCTAAAATGATGTGGTCACCAGTAGAGCTTCAGGCCTTTGCGAAACTTCACTCAGAGGCTTCTGAGGACTTGATAATTGCTTCGTGGCTTTGGGAAACTGCACTGCCGGTCCGGGTGTGAGAGAGAATCCCCCGATGGCGTCAGGAGAGATCGTTGGCTGTGGGTCTTCTATGCCATGAAATCCCAGTCCTGGTGGCATGCGCTTTGAAGAATCGCCCCAATACATGGGGGTCAAAGACATGTTTCGGAAAGAAGTCAACGAAGTCAAAAGCATCCAAAAGCCTGCACTGCAATCAACTGATGATTTTCAAGTTTGGACGAGAGACTATAGAAGTGATTGTAGTTAACATGTTGTCCAATCATATCAAATCAAGATTTCATGGCGTTTGATGTGACTGAAGGCACTGGTCTGTTTGAATTGAATCTCACTTCGGCCAAGGTTCATTTGCTGGTCCTGTATGCTATTGCAGCTTCTTGCATTGCTCGGAGTTCGAATCCTGCAGCAGATCCCAGTACCAAGCCTCACGTGGTCCAAAATTCTAAGGTTTCTAAGGGAAGGCGGGTTGGCAACTAGCAACTGGCTAACTAGCTTGACCCAACTGGCAAGTTGGTTACCTGCAACCTGTCATAGCCTGACTAGTAAGCTTCCCCATTCAAGGTAGGATTACTATCACACACACAGCGCCAGCCCAATGGTTCCATGGGCCACTTTTTGATGGGGGGAGAGGTCAGCCCTGCAGAGTGTGTGGACACACGACTACATCAACTTGCGGCAGCTAGAAGCCCAGCGTTTTTGGATCAGGTGCTTGAAATATAGCAATGGAACAGCCAAAATGATTTCCTATGAATAAGGGTAAGGGTATTTTCTGTTGCTGTGTTACTGTAATTTGTCTACTGAAGATTCAATTCAATGTATGTCAAGTGTTTGAATCAACATTCATATCACTTAGTGGTGGAACTTTTGACCATCATTTTGGGCACACGTGTGATTAATCAATTGGAGTGGTGGCTATGCAATTCAGCCAATGAGACCCACAAAAAGATAGGATCACATAATCTATGCAAGCCAGACATGTCAGACACCTAGAATCACCTGAGAAAAGCAAATTGCAATTCTGCTTGGATATTGGGAAACGGCCAAGCTGCAAAGTAATGGCTCGAGTCCATCGGCTTGGTTTTCTTTCTTTCGCCCTGGCGTTGTTATTTTCTTTGGGTCCCTGCATGCAGCGGAGCGTTGGGACCTCCCCTTTGTCACGGCAAATAGAGTTTGCAGATGCTTGGAAGACTTCGCCACATTCACGATTTTGCTGCTTGATTTATGCAACTCAAAATGGGTGGAAGCTGCCCATCTTGTTCGAAGAGATTGGAGCATCATATGATTGGTGTTTGGTGGACTTTGAAAAGGGCGAGCAAAAGTCAGACGCTTTCCTCAAGATCAATCCCAACGGACGCATTCCAGCTTTGATTGATCGCGAAAAGGGTGTGGCTGTTGCAGAATCCGGAGCTATTTTGGAGTATGTTTGCGAGGTATTGAATAGCAACTTGGAGTTTGAAGGTGAATATGCCTCCACGCTTTCTTGTTTGCTGAACAAATAGTTTTCATAGGAGACAGTAATCGACACTACGCATTTGCTTTGCTCAGGTGATTTATTGCCATCAAAAGATGTGAATCTCCAGAAGCACTTACAGTGCAAACAGTGGCTCTACTGGCAGGTAAGCGCTCAAGGACCCATGCTCGGTCAGAGCAACTCGGTTCTGGCGCTTATATAAATCAGGATGCAGCACTAGAGATCCTCTCTTCTAATACAGATAAGTTGAGCTTGTTTCAAAATCATTGAACATCATAAGTAGTTTGCCCAAGAGAAGTTCCTGGCATCTCCATGCATCTCCCACATTACGTAGAGTCACTTGGGTGTGGCATTTTTTAGCCATGACTACAGATGAACCATACATGCCTCTAAGGCTGTCGTGATTCTGTGTCACTTCAATTTGCACCAAGGTATGTACTTCAATCGAATTGCTGCAACGAAGGGCCAAAAAGACGAATTTGCAATTGCCCGCTTTGGGAACGAAGCAGAGCGATGCTTGAAGATGCTTGAAGCTCGGACTTGGAAGCCTCTAACATTGGAGCTCAAAACGTGTGTAGTCACACCACATTCATAAACGATTTTATACTGATACTGCATCAGATATATAATGTGATATGATATGTAATACATATATGCGACAGCTACAGTAATCAGCTATTGAATATTGTTACTCCCAAACTCATCCTAGTTTATTTAGTTTCAGCAGATACAAGTCTCGTGACTCTTTGAGTCCTCTCGTTTGGAGCAATGCTCTAGTCCCAAGATGGATCGTGTAGCCAAAAGTGAGGTTGGAACAGGTTAGAATCCATCACATCCATCCCAAGACCAAGATAGGTCGTGACATATTTATGCCAAAGCCAGCCCTACAAGTCCTGTCTTTTGATTTGCACGACTCAAAGAGGGATGATCTGAAGCTGGCACACAATCATCTTGTGCAGTGCATGCCAGGCGGTAGGGTGAGAACTCAAACATGGCTGCAGATATCACGGCATGTTTTACGGTGCAAATGATGGCTTATAAAGCGAAGAACACCAAAATGGTTGAGAAGCACGATAAAAGTAAATTTATAATTACAAGAGATTGCAAGTTGATGCAGCAACGACGAGTGCCCAGGATGACCAACTTCTTGAGACTGGCGGTCCTTATTTGTTGGGCAAAGAAGTCTCGATTGTTGATGTGTCATGCTTCCCGTATGCAGCGAGCGCTTATTGGGCCTGCATTGACATTTCCACAATGCCCCAACTCAAGGACAGGTAACTGGAAGACCATCCATGAGATCATAGATACTATCATAGATTATGACCAATTATAGACCATAGATGACTGTGTTGTTTGAACATGTTCAGTTCAACTTTGATGTTTTCCATGGCACTCCTCTAATGTATTCTGAACGGACGGCAAATTCAGTCTTGTTCTAGCTCATTGCTTGAATGGACACGTTGCAGGCCTGGCTAACTTTGCTGCACGAATCTTGGCACAGATGAAGATTTCCTTCCTGTTGCTATGCCAATATGAAGCCTAAAGATGGTGTTGTTGGAGAATTGGGAACAAAAGATAACAAAAGTACTTGGCAATTTGGTGTTCTCAATTTTTCTTCTGGCTGCCCACGTTTTTGTCCACCTAAAACTGTTCAAAGTCACAGCTTTCAGGAGCGGCCATCCTTCAAGACTGGTTTGTGCATTCCATTTGCACGGCCAGCCTTTTTTGGCCCACCTTGGGCAAATGAAGAGGAGATCCAGTCGGAACTTGGTGCCAATGCAGCACAGTTCTCCATTCCTCAAAAGTGATCGATTTCTGTAGGACCAATTCTTACAAAAGGATGTACATTCTCCTAATTGGTGCTGTGGAGGGACATAGAGTGCACCATGGAATGCTGGCCACAGGGCCCACAAAGCAGTCCTTGGGACCTTCATTGATGGACTGCCACAGAATTGGCATGGATTCAAGAGATTGACAGAGAACCATGGTTTGGTGCGTCTTTTTTATGTGACAAGCATGCTTCAACAGATTGAAGTAGATTGAGCAATGCATTTTAAATTTTAAGTCAGGAGCTGCGCGTATCTCCCAAAAGTGGTCAATCATCCATTCATGCTGTCAGAGCATGTCGTGTTTCGTCATGTTTTGTCGTTTTGTAATCCTGGCCGGTCCTGCTGAGTAAATGATCATATCATGCCATGTTGCGGTCATGTCACATTCGGAGCAACATTTGAGACCTTTGAATTCGGAGCTTGGGTTTCCGACTTGCTTCTTGAAGTAGACCGCTGCATCTTTGGTTTTTTTGAGGAACTGTAGCAGTGGAAAGGTGCGGAAAAATGATCCAAGGGTGAACATCTGGCGATAGGCCATCAACAAACTCCTGAAGCAAAGAATGTTTTCACGTCCTTTTCGCTCGTTTGATTGAATTCCCCTTATTGCGAAAAAAAAACAGTAGATTCAAATTCAAACATCACAAGCATTTCCAGCAAGTGTTTTCCGTGTCTGGCTTTGAACCTGGAACGCCTCAATGTTGTACTTTCAGATAATGAAAATTTTTCATGAAGGGATAGATTAAGTTATGAATATTATGATCTGACCAAACAGATTATCATTTGTTCGAGAAAACTTGTCTTGGGGCCCTTGGATTGCTCGGTGCCAAAAATACCCAAAACGCCATGGCTTCGTTCCATAACTTGCTTCAGCAGCTTTTGGATGTTCACGTGCCTCGGCTTCTGGTTACTGAGTAACCGGGATTCGGTGTTTCACATTTTGATCCAGTATGGTTTTTGATATTATTCTGGGGTTGCAGCAGAAACTGGCTAAACAATGGTACAACTATAGGGACAACAAGATGGTTTGGGTTTTGCCGTTGGCCTTCCAGGAAACGGACGTGAACGAGTTGCGCCAAAAGGTGGAAGAACTTCAAGAGCAGCAGGGCTCCCAAAGTCCTGAGTTGCGCCATGGACAATCACCAAAATGGTCAGACATGACCAGAACAAAAATGAAAGGATGGAATCCTTATGAGTTGATATGATATGAATTTACATGAGGTCCCCTCAAAATTGGCCTTCATGCAAATAGTCTCTGAGGAATCATGTGTATTATGGATTTGCACAAAATCATTTAAAATGATAGGGGAATGCCCTACAAACTGATTACACAATCCTGCAAAACGATAGGGGAGTCGCTCATTTTGCCAATGTTCTTTGGAAGAACCGCAACTTCTTTGCCATACCTCATAGATAGTGTCTAATAGTGTCTAATATTGTGTAATGAGTCGGATTTTTGGTGGGCAGATGTTCAGCATTTTTTGCCGGCATCTACAGTAATAGGAATCAGTTGGAGATGTTTCACATGTTCACTTTCTCTAGGCAATTTCTGCTGAGGTTGAAGCACAGCGATGTCACGGTAGATGTAGAGCACCAAGCCTTGGAGAAGTCCCTGGTTCCAGAAGCGTCACCCGGCAGATGGATCCACGTCCGTTCAACGGTTGAGGGAAGGTAAGCAAAATATGCACCTATTGGCTTTTCATAGGTGTTTATGGTTGACATTAGGAACATGCTGAGTGTGAGGTGCCAGTGAATTGCAGAAGATCTAGTGGATTTTCATAGATTTTCCTAAACAGGGCATCATCACGAGTTGGCATGTCTCGTTTTGAGTTTGACTTTGTCTTGCACAAGTGTTCAGCACTCAGGTTGCATTGCGCTCCGAAACCAGCTGTGGAATTCAGAGAGGCCGAATTGGGTTAAGCGATTGAGGGCAAAGATGCAAACTAAATTGAGTGTTTACACGGTACACCCATGATTTGTTACGTGAAATGACATTGCTGCTCTTAAGTTGAGTCCATTCCACCACAGAGCTGGTATATTGTTGGTGGATTCATCAAGATTCATCAAGATTCAATGTTAGAATGTTATCTGGACAGAATCGACTTTCGGATTTTTATAGAAGTTAAGTCACTAGGAGTCAGGGCTCGGACTTGGGTGACAAGCTATGACATGACAAGTTGGTGGCACTCTTCCTTTCAAACATTCCAAATCTCCAGTTGAACTGCCATTTTTCAGGAAGCGTTTCAGCCCGTCATCAAGGTTTTTGGAACAGAGGCCATACCGCATTTGGGACGGGTGACCAGATCACGGATGACCGGATCCAACCTTCAGATCGAAGTTTGGATTCACGAGGCTCCAGTGATTAAACAATAGCTGCTCAGACGACTTTGTAATAAAAGAATATAAAAGATATAGTAACCGGAGTTTTTGTAACAGGAGTCTCTTTGTTGATCAGCCATGATCCAGGTGCAGCAGCTGGGGATTCGGGTGCAATGGAATGCGCAGAGGCGCGGTTGCCGTAAACGTTGGCCGTATCGGACGTCCTTAATGGCGTTCTAACATGGCCATTTTTGGTGCTTTTGTGATTTTTATGCAAAATCAGCAAGGATCCAGCAACATCAGACTTATGCAGCTGTTGACAGATGTTTGGGTTTAAACTTGTAGGATTAAATTTAGACTATATAAGTACGTATAATTCATTGTTCCACAAATAGCTTTAGCTATAGGGGTTCTTACTTCAAGTATAGGGGTGAGGGTTGGCAGATTTTTTTGGTTCGTTGCAGGAGGGGGGGGCTGTCGGGCAGGGTGTCCTCCTAGGTGTCGTCTGAATGTGTGTGTGTGTGGGTTCGGGCTTGCAGATTTTGATTCGGGTTTTGGGGGGGGGCTGTCGGGCAGGGTTTCGTCGAAAGTGTCGTTTGATGTGTGTATGAGTTCGGGGGCAAGGGGGGGTGGCAACATGTTGGCATACAACCCACAGTCTTTTGTTTCAACTACCTTGTCATTCACGGTCTGCCTCGACACCCATGAAATTCCTCATTATGTTTGTTTTGATTTTTTATTTGTTTCTATTTATGTTTGTATTTTGCCTCTGAATATTTGTACTTGTAAAGACTGAATCGTATATTTTGAATCGGTTTAATAAACTGCGGAAATGGCTGATACCTTTCCATGCTATTGGGGGTCTATGCTGGTAGAATGGTTGTTAGATAAATGTGTAGGTTGAAGGTTACACATAGTTTGACACAGTGATCCAATATTTTGCACTCTGGCAGCCAAGTCTGAAATTTGCCAAGGTAACTGAATATGCGGTTGTGCGGTGAAGTGTTGTTTGATTTGTTTGTGCAAGTCGACATCACACGAAGAGAAAGCATCACAAAACCAGTTGCTTGTGACTGGTGCTTCAGGCCTATTGTACAGAAAGTGGTCCAGGCAGAGTCGCCCTCCTGAGGGATGAATGAATCGCAGGAAGGTAACTCAAAAAACCCTCAACAGCTGAGCTTTAGGCCGAAGGAAGGGTCGAATTGTATCAATCTGAGGATATCTTTGCCTATGATTGATACAACCAATATGTTATGCAAGCATTTTTTAGATACACCCCCTGATTGAATGACCATTTTAATACCTGTTGTTTAACAATATATTACATGATGTGACATTCTATGACCATAAAGGATTTATTCATTTCTCATTTCGTATGACTTAATATACGGTAGCAGCCGAGATTGTCCTCATGACTTGGTCGTCTGCCAGGGTTTTGCAGCCGAAGAATCAAGTATTCAGGAAGGCGACTTACTCATCGTTGGGTTCCCAAAGTAACGATTTGGATAAAGTGATGCATCCAGTTTGCAATGAATCTGAAGCTGCAAAAAACATCGATTTCTGAGGCCATAAATGGCACCAAGACCGAAGGAAGACAGAGACAGGAGCCTCATTCATTGATGTGCCCGGTTTTTGAAGTACCACCAGTGATGCTGTTTTCTATGGGAAGAAACGTATTGCTGATGTTAAAAGCCAACAAATACCCTCTGAAAGGCCTGAAAATGGTCGTTCTTACTTCACCTTCCCAGGAGCTAGTAACTAGTACTCAAAACACATTGATCTGCAAACAGGCGGTTTTATACTACCCAATTTAAATTACTTCAAGCTTTGATCCATGTCTCTCGTTATGTTGCTAACTTTCCTTTCACTTCAACCTTTGGATCTTGTGGTGAGCCGCCATCAATAACCTGCGCTGGTATAAACATGAAACCAGTATGAATGCAGGGCAAAAGAAGTCTATGTCTATATCCTGTGGAGAAAGTGGTGAAACTCTGTGGGTTTCATCAAAAGACTTGCTTTGTTGCTCAGGTCTTCAGGTGTAACACAGAAAACATAAGCACCAAATAGTTCCTATGGTACGACTAGCTACATTTCATCTTGTTTCGCTGTGACTGCTTTCCCAATGGCTAGGAGCTTTTGGCTTTGCTCCAGCATCGGCCCCTCACTTTGGAATTGCTGAGAAGAGCAGCTTCAGAGTGCAGCCCAGCAGCACAAGGTGCCACGGCGCCAGCGATACAGATATATTTGATGGAATGATTGTTTTAGTCAATGATTGCAACGCGATACTTCAATTATGATTGCATGTTACTGTATCTTGGATTCTCCGTTGATGTTGTTTTATGTTGCTTGTCAGCCGTTTTGTTTGCCAGACATAGAAACAAGTTCAATCACTCGACTGGCCTTCAAGTCAACAACTGTGGTACCTAGGTCCGATTGAGCCGATCTCATTCGGGACTGCCAGGGGTGGTGTACACTAGTTACAATATCACATGGTGCGCGGATTATCCGGATTCAACAATTCGAACTTCAAATCATGCAATGAGATGTATTTGCGTTGATTTCAGGGATTCAAGTATGTCATACATTACTTGGTTTCTTCACATTTGTGGTATATTATGTAGTTTCAAAATATTGAAACTTATATACATTTGATAAATTATTTGATTGTTCTGTTGTGCAATATATTTCTCTATATATAATCATATACATTTATATTTACATGTACTGTACGTATATTTGTTAATATGATAATTATAGTTGATAATGCAAAGTGGATGTTTTCTTTTGTTGATGGTGTGAATGTCGTCGCGCCCACAGCAAGCCTCTTTTTGGATATCTTTTGTTTCAAGCAAACCCAAGAGACCACACAGTTCGTCAACAAAAGACATGTAGGATGGAGACAGACAGTTTGACACCTTGGGTACAGTACTTGTACCGGCTTCCTAGCAGGACACCTCAGGAGTCTTGGTACCATCTGCAGAGCAGCTGCAGCCAATTGGGAGAAATTCAACCTCCATCTCCAACGAACCAAAGCTCACCATCCAGGTGGGCAATCAGCAGCAAGGGGGGATGGTTCCACAATCAGGTCAAACAGTCAACCAGACTGCATGTGACTGTAGTTGGTGCATGCAAATTCAAACAGTTGCTAGTCCTCCAATGTGTTTTGAATTCTTTTTGTATTTTCTTGTTGCCCATTGATACAGAATTAAACGCATTTTTTTCTCAAAGCGGTTCCAATTTCCTTTGTATAGAATCTGAGCTCTCTCCGGAAATAGGACCCGCACTTCTTTTTTGCTTCCAAACAGGGAATCCCTATTATTGCTCCCCATCAACGTAGCATCATGAAGTTTTTACAGTATTGGGCAGTGTGAAACCAAGGCAGTTAGATACATGCAGGGGATGGGAATGTCGCGTGATGCTTGCTACCAGCGCAGGAGGGCCAAAGTCAAGCTCGAAGCTGTCAAGGAAGAATCGGCCAAAAATGAGGCAGCGTGAAGCGTGGTTGTTCAGCAGCCTAGGGCAAAATCGCTTTTGCAGGTCTTGCCACTCTTGAAACCTCATGATGGACAAAGGCCTAAGAGAAAGTACAAAAATAGATCAAAAAATTGTACCTAAAAGACATCAAAGCATATCAAAACCTGCATCTCTGTCAAAGTCTGGGTTCACGTTCCAGGCCGACGCAAGAAGTGAGGCTAGAAGTGAGGCCAGAAGCCTGGCTCGAAGTGAGGCCACAAGCGAGGCTCGAAGTGAGGCCAGAAGCGAGGCGAGAAGCGAACTACGGAGCTGGGTCCAATCACCCAGATCTGAAGCAGAGGACAGAGCGTTACAGCGTTGTTTCAATGTTTTTTAGTGCTTTCTAGAAGGTATTTGGGTCAAAAAGTTATCGACATGCCCCTTCAACAGGTTCCTGCCCAAGGCTTTGAATTCTGCGTTAGTATGTGTGCAGGATGAGAGAGGTTTGCCTACTACGATCAGCAACATGACGCTCAAATCTGGTGGGAATTCCAAGTCACAGCTGCTTGAATGATTTTGAAACCAAAGCAAGTAGGGAACACGCACACATGATACATTTGTCACAGATTCTTCCAAGTTTATCATTTTTGCTTATGTTTTGCAATTCATAATGCTTCCTCAAACAGAAGGTATGTTGCCAGAACTTTTTGCACTGTTCCCTTCTCGAAAGTTGACATTGCAATGATGCGATACAGGCCATGACGCGAACGGAAAGCAAAAAGGCGGGGGCTGCAAGGAGTAGGGAGACAACTGTACGGGTTGCGAAGATTTCTAAATGGATTTTCAGATTAGGTTCAATCTTAGCTAGCCCTTTAATGTGTAATGCCACAAAACAATGGTACAGAATAACTGGGGACATCTGTTCACAGACCCAATCCCTCTGAGCGCTCAGATGATAAGAAGAACAGTGAGGGCACTCAGACCTACCTCGGTACCTTGGCAAAATAGCAGGTGAGGGTGGTGAGGGGTGTTGTTTTTCGTCCCTGCCAGTGTGGTTTTTGGTGGTGATGGTGCTGGTGCTGGTGGTCGTTTACTGTATCTACAGTATTCAAATGGTGTTCAAAGATCCCATGATATTTATTCAATGTAGCTGCAGTGTAGCTGTTGCCTATAATTCTTGTGGAATTACTTCCTGAACAGTCAAAAGGCGTGTACAGGTGCATGTTTAAATCCAAGCACTTCTTCAGAAACCAGTGACAGAATCCGAGAGACCAGTGACTATCACTCACAGCGGTACTTGACATGTGCCTGTGTATATCCTGTGTATAAAAACCTTGACCACCCACATCTACCAACTGCTCCTGACTCAGTTTGGTAGTGACCTTAGAGGCTGACGAATGATCAGATGCATTCTTCCTTCGAGTATGGAGTGTGTGAAAGAAAATTGTTATCATGCCAGCATGCAACGGGCAGTAAAGACATCAACGATTTACAAAAACATACAAAAACCATCAAAAACCATACCACACTGTTCACTGTTACCACATAATATATATCTTACAATAAATACTCCAAATTTCTGGATTTCTCGTTCTAATGTTTCTTGTAGAAATTTCAACGAATCCATGGCCCCTTCGGCCCCGATCCGCGAAAAATCCACCAAGGCTTACGACGCTTCATCACGGCGCGGAAAGAATCCACCGCCTCGGTGGCACATCTGGGAATTGGGCCGCTTGGTTCTTCCGTGAAACTCCCGGGGGCAAGGCTGGGCAACTGATGGTTCCGGAACCCACACACCAAGGATTTTGGGAAAACATGGATCAATCCCAAAAATTCATTCTTTGTTTGGTGGGACTGCCAGGGGTTAGTAAATTTGAAAATGTGTAAATGTTTGTGAACTCGTCAATGGGTTCGTTGTGATTTCCACGACGAACGAAAAACAAGTCTGCGCAGATGAAGTCGTTGCAATCTGGCAGACTATGAAACTCATAGTGCTGATTCTCGTAGTTTCAGCGTATTTTCAACCATGCAGCAGTATTCCAGTCAATGGGTCCTTTGGCCATTCAGCTATGTGACTTCTTTGATGTTCTTTAAGCGTCTATAACTCTACTCTTATCCGACAAGCAATAAATGGTGCCAACCTAGTAGGCTGTGATGTGAAATTTGTGGAAGTGAATTCAGTGGTTTTGGAATTTAGGGCTTCTTTCCAAACCTGTCCTGTCGAGAGCCAAACTTCACAGTCGACTTCGTGGGGAGTGGGTTTTTCTCATGACACGGTGCAAAACCCACCTCCAAGAGCCTCTCAGGAATTTTAAGATCTCAATCTATGAGGATCCAGACAATCCTCACATGACTCCCCACAAAGCCTTCCATGCTTTGTTGAAGTGGTGGACGCATTTGGATGAACCAGAGTCCTGGGCTGCACAAAAAGACTAGGGTGTGCGATTTCCTCTCACTTGTTTCAGGGGTCCATTACTATGAAAGTGGTTTAGATGGCGTCCCTCTGTAGCTCAACTTCGCAAAAAGGAAGCACCTGAAGGATCTAGAACAACGCCACCTCAAGAAATGCGAAAAAAATGATTCTGATGGCACTTGCGCCTCAGTATGCTGGTGTTTCTATAGAAAGAATATGAAAGAATATGAGACTAATAATTGGAATAAGAATGACAATAATACAATAATAATAATAAGACAATAAAATACAAATGATATGATATGATATTTTAAATACTTTGTGCATGCATCAAGTCGTCCTTGGTTGTAAGAAGTTGTCCTTTTCCGGTGTCCACTACAGGATTCACAATGACACATATTGTATCATATTGTACATGCATGGGGAACATGTATGCAGGTTTAGTTCGAGAGCTGAACCAAACTTGGCTGATATATGGATGGTCACCTGCAGCATCCTGCAGCTATGGTTGAATGCGGCATCCGTTCGCTCTGAAAAATTTGACTCTCAGGAACGATCCGGTTGCGCCTATAGCTTTTTGGAGCCGACTTCTCAGCAGAACATGTTTGATTGCCACGGTGACTTTAATGTCACCGCAGCAAAGACAAGGTCTTATGCAGCTGACTTTTTGGCTTCTAGTATAGTCAGTGACATACATGGATTCATTTCAGATTTGAGCTCGAGTTATTGCAAGAACTGTCAGGATGAGACGGAAGAAAAGAACAACTTGATTGCACTGTAATCTATCTTGTAAGAAAGTAGTCGCCGACAACCATCTAGTCTGGCATGGGATGCCGGCCTGACAAAAACAACGTAAGGTCAAGATTTTTTGGTTCCCTGTCTTCTACGGTCATCTGCATGCATGCGGTTGTTGTCACAATGTCATCAGACACTTCGCTGGCACTTTTGGAGTATGGGAGCGGTGAATCAGCGGTTTTCACATGGCTTGAGTTTTGGCCTCTTGAAATGGGAAGATTTTCTGGTAGCACTAGAAGCATTGTGCTCGGTTTGTCTTGGATTGTTTTTTGATAGAGGCAAGTTCCACGGGTAGCTCCCGGGCATCTTCGGTAGTTTGTCCTTTTGCTGCCTGTTTCGAGGACTGGGAGGTCAACAATATCCGGCAGACTCCACCTGAGCATTTCCACTACATGGAGATGGTCTTCCTGGGTTTCTATGCAATAGAACTCTTTCTCAGACACTTGGGTCATGCAGCAACAGCTGATGGGAATAGAAGGTCAATTCTTCCTGTTTGATTAACTTGGAAAACCCTGATAATCATACGTTTCTGAAATTTTCAAAACCCCAAATTTCAGGATTTGCCCTATGCGGGTGATGTCAGGACTCGAAAGTTGTTTGCTCATTGTTCTATGGTTCTAAAGCATGAATAGAAAAGTACGCTTGCCTGACATGATGTGATGGAATGATTGACACGATTTGGCCTGTTCGTCGGCAAAACTGTTGCATTCTGACGCCTGTTTTCTTGCTTCGGGGCTCGTTGAAGGCGCAGGGGTGTATCCGGTGTAGCTGTGTTGAACAGTGTAGAAACTGGCCACGGGTCACCCTTCGTGTTAACGCCCTGTACGTTTCTCAGTTTCTCTTATGGTTGTTCAGTTTGGCTCTAAGTAGATGAGTAGACACGTTCTTAAATATGGGTTGCATGTATATTACGGTATGTGATGTCATTCCATTGCTTCATAGTCATTTGCAAGCAGGCCGTCTTTACTTTGTATCCATGCAGTTTGCAGATGGTTCTACGTCCAGCAGGTTTATAAATGTTTGCTGAGGAACGTTTGTTGACTGTTTACCACTTATCTACACTTGCAGCGTTCGGATAAGGATTGTGGGTACATCGTGGCTTCTTCTTTATTGGCGAGAATGCTGGTTGGAATTGGTTTGACTGCTTCTTAGCGTCTTGGCATGAGCAAGCTTCGCCTCCTAGGAGTATCCCTTAACAACAGACCAAACGAGCTGTCATCTACTCTAGATACTCTAGGCAGTGTTAAAGATGTGGAGAGAAGCTAGAGCTTCATGCATCTTCAGCCTTCAGTGATGTTCAAGATTACTTCAGGCGAGGAGGTCAGCACTGAAACAGCTCCAAGCATAACGATCAAGCATTGCAAACCGAACAGCCTCTTGAAATCTTTGATCAGCTTTTTCGAAGCGCTTGTCGGACAGTGAGTGGAATTTTTGTCCAAGGTGGTCTTTTCGCTGGTTGACTTCATTTATCTCATCTTTCAGATGACAGTGACCGACGCTACAGGTGCTGTATGAGCCAAAGCAAGCCATTCAATTCAAGTACTACTGCGTTTCCACATGTGTGTAGTGTGTAGCTTGGAAGACAGAACAATTTCAAATGTAAACATAATTTGGTTTTAGAATATTATAGACGATATTCCATGATATTGCTACACTATACCATCATGATTCTACTCTGTGAATGTTTGTGCGCAAACAGCTGGTGTCGCGTCCCTACAAAAGAGGGATTCTACTCCATCCAACATTCGAGCTTTCTGGGTGTGCTGCGTGCCACGTGCCAGGCGGTAATGTTTCGTTTATGAGACTGTTCCGCTTGTTCAAGATCACCAAGATCCTTAGAACGATCAGAATCATCAAGGCGAGGCACAAACGACAAAAACTGAGCTTTTTGGTGCTCCTAATTCGTCAAACAGCCAGCCATCAGACTGATCAGACTGGTGACTAATGTTACAGCGAAAGTCTTGTCCATTGCCTATCCCTTCCGCTAGGTCTTTCGGGAGCTATCAATGATGGTGGAGAGCTTCACAAAGTGCATCTTGGACACAGAAGTGGTTGTTTTTCTCAGCTGCCAGAGTTTTCTCAATGGCAGTGTTTATTCCAAGGTGTGGTGGCCATGTTCTGGGGCCTGGTACTGCTCGTTTTCTTGCTCTATATATTTGCGTGTCTTGGTATTAAACATCAGTAAACTGTAGCTGAGCCCGTCAATACCATGCATCTCTGAACGATAATCCTGTCATATTATGTTACGCATACAGTACTCTGACACATGCTGTCATGGAACTTGCGACGCACCCTTTTGCAGTGTTTCATATTTGTTTCTTGTAAGGCTTGTTCCAGACGTAACTGGCGAGCCAAGTTTGGTGAAGTTGGTGAAATGAGTGGTATCTAATTTGCTACAGCTTTGCATGTCGCACTGTAAGCTTTGAAGTTCTTTGTTTGGCCGAAATTCACAGCCAAGGCTAGTCTTCACCTTAGCTGTGGCTGCAGCTGTTTTACCTTAGTGCTCTAGAGATTGCTTGCAAGAAGGACATTTGGGAAGTAGGCCTCGTCGTTTGGTGTAACTTCTGTGATTTCCAGAGAGACTGTGTATCATGACATATATGATGATGTTCCTATATGAATATATGAAATGTCTTCTGTTTTCAACGAAGCTCAGGTCTTTGTGCAGGGTATCACCGAGATGTTGAGAGATAATCCAGATCTCCCTGCCACAGAGTTGGAGGCAAAGTGCTGTTTCTCAAATCTGCCTTAAATCCAAGTGACTTCATATACGGCAATCAGGGCAGAGCCTTCCGTGGATCAATCTTGGCCAGGCGGTGCAGTCTCAGTTTGGTTCGGTTCTGGATAGCATGTCTCTTGGATGGTTGAGTACGTTTGAGAATTAGTCTGTGATGATCCTTGCTCTCATCAACACTGCCATGACAAAGGGCTTCAAGCAAAGGACTTAAAATGGTATATCTTGCTGACTGGCACTTTGATGTTATTCAAGCAGTCAATGATATTTGAGAGGTGTCCGTTCGAGGAATTTCACTCTGCTGTATTGGCAAAGCTGCTTTGGTGCCAAGGCTTTCGCTGTACATGGCTGTAACGGGCGGAAATGACTGGGCCATGTACTTTGACACAGACACCCGGCTGGAATGGGATGGCCATCAGCGCATTGTGTAAAGTATGTCATCAATACTTGACTTTGCCCTTCCCCAATTTTCTCTCTGGAGAATCTGGCGTTTTCAGGTGAAAATGTGTGGAATCTTCTACACTATCCTATTTCTGCTCTACTCCTTTTTCTTTGTGCCACTGGGTCAGAAATCAGTCTGAAGATAGGCAGGCAGAAGCCACGGATGCATCCAGGATATTTGTATCCGTGTCAGTGTAGGTCAGTGGTGCAGCATGAAATGGTGGGAAGGCATTGAACAAAAGAAAAAGGGTCAGCAGCTGGTTGTGGCCCTCAGGTTTGCCCTCTTCAATATCATGACTGGTGTTTTTGTGGAGAGGGCTTTGACAGCAGCAATTCCAGATCGTCAGAAGCTGAGCCTGCCCCTGACAGCGAAGGGGAAAAGGCTATGCCTTTTAGCATCTTTAAAATCATCTTTTTGGCTGGGGTTTGCTGGTACACCATTGAGGAGATGAAATGATTTGGGAGGAACAGAAGAAGTTGGCAAAGCAGGCCGCACTCCGCACCATGATTGTGAGTGCTTGTGAGTATGGAGACATCCAGGACTAGAACCCATGTTTGGGTGGAGCCATAAGAAAATTGCCGAGGCATGTCGTGTGTCCAAGCCGTTTTGCTGCACAGGTTGAAGACTTCAAAACACTTTGCACCAGCCTTAGCTTCAGATCCAATCTCAGCACGTCACTAAAGATCGTTGGCCTGACACAGTCGATCCATGAAATAAACGTCTCAGAACAAGGATGAGGACCTATCAGGACAAGGCAAGATAAGACAACACTTCATAGAGTCAGGTGCAGAAGTGGTGCAGGAAGTGTTTCCAGGAAGTGGACCTCTTGAGTCAAGGGGAATTTGGGCAAAACAAAATGCTGAGGTAAAGAGTTTGACACTGATGGATCAGGCGGGCTGATTTCTGCGTGCCAAACTCTTGTAGTGCCAAGTAGCAACAGATGATGTTACCGATTTGTTGTTGCATCTATTCCAATCGATTAGACTTGTACGAAACAAGCCAGGAGTGCTAGACTCACCAAGCTGTTAGTTCTTCTCAAATCCTTCAATCCTCAACTATCTGAAAGAAGCTCATGTGAACTCATGGAAATGCTCACATTGGTCTTACTACTGTCCACCTTGTGCATCATTCAGAAGTGTACCGGTGTGCTGTTGCTGACTTTTTTACATTCCAATTCCCAAAAATGCGTTGCGATTGAGTGAATTCAATGCTGCAATGCTTGTTGCTTTGCTAGCAAGTCATTTGTTGATTTCTTTCGCATGTCGGAATTCCCAGGCACCATCACCAGAGAAGAGTTCAAGCGGCACATGAGGAACGATACGATGGTGTCCTTTGCTTGCAGGACCAAACGCGACGGTGTGACACTGTTTGGCTAGAACTGGATAAAATGCATTACTTGGAAGTGATATACAAAATCATAATGGCAGCCCTTGCCATCTTAGATCATGGGATCATCAAGGTGCTTTTAGATGCTTTGAGCACTTTTGAGCATACCCGGGCGTTGGTGAAACGCAATGAAAGGGAACTGTGATGTCAGGGGAGAAGGACGACGTTTTTACCTGAGGTCATATATGGCGAGCGTTGGTCTGGAGATGCATGATGTTGAGTGGCTCGGTGTATCATTGAGATGAAATACTTGCAGAGCCTCTCAAACAGGTTTACAAATCATCTAATCCTTAGCTTACCTAGGACCGAAGTTCGAGCTTTGCGAGTTTTTTCGATTGCAACATGTCCTTCCAGGCACTTCTTCCGCACCGTGGCGGGCGAGGACCAGGAGGTCAGCATCGATCGCTTTGTGGAAGGATGTATGGCTTGGTCCTCAAGGCTCACCTGGAAGCAAGATACGACACTGCAAAGAGCGCAAAGGCCCATGCGAAGATCGTTTGGGATGTTGGACTTCCTGATCAAACAAAGAAAGACTAGGGCGGTGACTGTATTTGACCCTGAAAGTCTTATCGTGCTCTACTGCACAGACTGCCAGTAGGATTGACTCACACCCAGCGCCACTGCGTGGGCAATCATAACTAAGGCTATGCGTGGGCATGCAACGGCCCTTGATGTTCAGAGGCAGCTTTTTGAAAGCTCCTTGGCTGCGCAACTGTATAGTGATTGGTGACTGACAAGAAAGGATAGAATTGAAAGGGTTTGTTTTCTGCATTCTGCTTGAAAAGACCGTTTGACTGGAGTTTTTGCGAAGCCATGCTAGCGACTAGTGGTGGTTGCCATTTCCGTTTGGTCGATCCAAAAAATTATGCCTCCTCAAAATTCCTCTTGAATTTTTGTAAACATTGATGAACCTGGGCTCTATCCTATCTAGGATTTTTTCTAGGTGCGGTTGAATTGTTTGCAAGGTGTCCGTGTGTTTTCAGGTTGTTTTGGAAGGGTTTTGATTTTTGTTTTTTGGGTGTTTTGTTGGGCCTGAAGTTAGAAGCAGCATGGGGGCTTTGATTTTGAGTTCATGAGAATTCATCATTTTCAAATTCCAATTTTACAGAGAATTTCTGTTGATGATATCTTTTGACTAGGTGGTGGTTGCGAGCTTTTTTCCGCCCTACTTGGGGAGATGATCCAATTTGACTAATAGTTTTCAGATGGTTTAAAACCACCAACTAGTTGGTGTAACACGATATAACTATAACTACTACTATAGTTTGAATTTGATGTTCATGACATTTTTCCATATGCTCGAGGAATGAATGGTTCTTGATGTTTCATGCATGCAATTATATATCCACATCTACTTTGCTTGGTTTTTGATCATAAGAATCCAAGACATGTGAAGGAGGAGTGACTAGCTGATGGAGAAAGGCTTTCTAGGTAATAATCTTGAAGGCTTTGATTTTAGAGTTAGAACTTGACCCCTTAAGTGTTTGACCCCGTAGGACTTTAGAGTGATTGTCTCGTGCTCTTGAGTTTAGGGAGTCAGTGTCCCGGTTATCAGATTTGTGAAACTTGAAATATAAGAGATTCATTCGCGTTGCAGCGGTTCTAAAATCGAGACCTGCGTTACATGTCTGCCACTTAATTCGACAGGGGATAGAATTTATCTATACGTACGACAATTATAATCAATTATATACAATATATATATATTACATTATATACGACTATCATGTTGTATTTTTCTATCTCTTATATATGATATTTTTTTATATATATGTATCATCTGTATCGTTCAAATGGAGACAGTTCGAAAATGATTTGCCACGATCGAAAGTTCATTCAAAAAATGCCAAAAAACAATGAAACACGACATACATAATATGAATATGATTGAACATTGAAAGATGTTCAAAGCTCCTGAGTTTTTTGTTGGCTTGAAATGTTGCTAGTTGCAAGTTGCAACTGCCCAAGGTAAGAGGTTGGAAGACCAGCTTAACGCCTTCCGCAAGGAATGCCTGGATACCATGTCGAAAGCTCGGGTCTCAGAATATGACACCTTAAAAGTGGACCCTTGGATCACTGGTATTGCTGGGACTCTCACCCTGAACAGTTGAGATGGATGAGATGCATCATTGTGACAGGGGATGTGTCCCTTTTAGGTGTAGAATTAGGATTAAGGATCGTTTGTATGTGTTTGTCAAATTTGGTGAAGTGTCATACATTGTCATAGAATAGGATGTCATGGGTGGGATATGTCGGATATGCAGCCGGTATTTTGTTCTGTTGGTTTTGGCAGGTTGCTTCCCAGAAAATACGACTATAATTATTATTATTATTATTTTACATCCTGGATGTACAAGCCTTTTGGATCCTTTTGGTAGAAGCTCCTCGGTAAGGACTAAGTGACTAAGATATACTAAGATTGAATGCAGGCCAGGGCCAAAAGTGGTTCAATATAATTCAGTAGCAAGAGTGTGCCGCTTGCTTCAAGATTTGCTCCTGGAATCTAAATGAGCTTGACTGCGAATGTTCAGCAAATTTTTAGAAAAAGATCAAAGATCAATCTTGATACAACACATGGTGTGAATTTACAGTAGGTCTATATTTAAACAGGCTAGCGCCTGTCAGCCGCCGACCCGGGAGATTTGTTGCATTGGACCAGGGATTATGGATAGCTGAGAAAAGGAACTGTATATAATGCTGGATATAATGTATATATATGTATATCTAAATATGTTTATGTATATTTTGAAGGCTTAGAAAAAAACCACGTGATGTTGACATCCTTTGCCCTTACACGCATGGTCGGCGCCGCGCGAAGTTAACCCAACGTTTCGAACAACGCCGCCTGGTTTAACAGTTTCTCCGGAAATCGGGCCCCAATTTCCAGAACACGGGGCTGGAAATCGAGCCCCGATTTCCGGCAAAACCTCTCCGCCGGAAATCGGTGCCCAATTTGGGGCGCTCGTGGGGGGAATCGAGCCTGCAACCTTTCGGTTGCAAGCTTGTGCGCCTCCAACTAGGCCAAATTCAGGTGGCCAGCACGGCCATACATCTCCATTTGCTACGTGGCCATCGCCCCCGGTCCCGGCCCGACCAAATCCAAAATCCAAACTCCAAACGGCCCGTTTGGATTTTGGATTTCGGATTTTGGATTTCGGATTTTGGATTTTGGAATTTTGGATTTTGGATCAGTTTAGTCTTCGTTCTTTTTGTGGCGGCCCCAAACGGCCCCGTGTGGATTTTGGATTTCGGATTTTGGATTTCGGATTTCGGATTTTGGATTTTGGATTTCGAATTTTGGATTTTGGATTACTTCCCACCGTTTGGATCCTGCATAAGATATCTACCAGTCACGCCGACTCGGGTCGGCGGATTTTGGGTTCATGTTGCTCTTGGAAATGGCTGAAAAACCCCGATGTTTTGGTTGTATGTTGCCCCAAGCACTCCGATCTCAAAGCCTGGAAGGTACAGAAGCTCCTTGTGAAAGTTCTCTCAAAGTCCGCTGGCGAGGACCTGCGACGCCTCGAAGTTGAATGTTGGTTGATATAAGATGGAACAAGTTACAATACAATGTTACAATGACAATATGTAGAACAAGAATTAAGAAAAGGAATTTCGGATTCGCGTAAAGAATTTTTTCAGGGTGGAAAGGAGCTGCAATCCAGCCAAGCTTGCCCTGTGGTACGCTGCAGCTGGTCAGGTGGTGCTTCAAAAACAATTCAATGACAGATTATGATTGTCACTACGATGATTGTTCGATTTAATATTGTGCTCTATTACATCCGAAAACCCTGCTAAAGTATATATGTACTGTATATATGTATTCATAATAATCTAGAAGATTGGAAATTTACAGTAGGTACGGAAGTACAAGTTTCGCAAAACCATGGCTTTCAATATCGTGACCACAGGCGTTTCGCCCCTGGTAGTGGCATAGAAAGGAAGTTTCCCTTCAGGCCTTCAAAGGATCGAATTTCTGAAAACTGCATCGCTCCAAGTTATGACCGTGAGGAAGCAACAAAATCACCGAAGTGCAAGATCAAACCCACACCAGAATGAGCTGTATTTGCTGGCACGAAGTGCTCAGCCCCTGCAAGCGTTTTGTGCCCATTTTGTGACATCGGTATGAACCGGTCGCTACGCTACCCAACCGCCGAACGACACATTTCCACCAACGTGGTGGGATGGATGGGAGGCTGAAAATCTACAATGTTCTACATGGTTTGAATCATGAGTTGTGTTGCCAATTCATTCAAAAGGATTACGCAAAGGCAGTCCTGTTGGACAGGATCCATCCCTTGGGCGGTGAATTTGAGATTTGTTTGCAGATTTCATTGGAGAGGGACGCAAGTCTTCTTATCTTATCCAGCTGACTTTCCTGATCTCGCCAATAGGCGTTTCTGGGGAACGTCTGTTTTGAAGCTGCTTTTGAAGCTGCTTTTCAAGACTGGGAGCAAACCATGACCACAAGATATTGACCTCAAATATCCTCAAATGCGAAGTCACCTTGAGGCTTGTGAAGGTTTGCACTCATACCAGTCTGCTGCTGGATCACTCCTTGCGCTCGGAGAGCCTTGTGAAATCTTGTATATTTTTGAATGGGATCTTGGTGACAAATCTTTTGGAGTTGAAGTCTTGGAAAGGAACCAGTTTCTTCGAAGTTACGGGGAAATCCATGGTCACATTGAAGAAGCTGGTGCTTGTTATTATGTATTTATGTAAGATTTATATACATTTATCATGACACATTATATGGGCATATATTTGATACATGAATATGATACAGGTGTTATGTTGTGGCCTCACGAGTCACCTCCCATGTTGGAGATCCCAGTGGGTCTTTGGCTTCAGTAAATGACGACGCGTATAGACGCGTGATTTGCCTGAGCCATCTCAGTCTTTGTATTCTCGGGGGTTGCCCCGTTTTGAAAAAGCGGGCGTGCCGGAGCTGGATGCCAAGGGTACACATTTCAGCAGCCGCTTACAAGATGTATTGATATTGTAAACTCCTTGATATCTTTTGGATCCCTCAGGAACAAAGAGCAGAGGTAAGAGTTTGAAGGAATTTGTGCGCTGTCCAATCTTGATTGGGTATTGAAACTATGTTTTTTTACAATTTTTTACATTGCATAATGTTGCATAGAGATCCATAGATTTGCATAACAAACAAACATAACAAACATAAATTAATCCCAAATCTCAAAGTTCATTAAGGTCTTGAGCTTTCTCAGATATGTTTCCTGTCACGAGGCCAAAGCAGCGCCAAAATGAGTAACATGACTTGAACTTTGGGTATGGCCCTGAGCTGTGTCCTCTTTTCAGGTCTTGAGGGGCTGTTTTCCCTTCATTCGGAGTCGTAAATTCAGGAGACAGGTCTTTGAATCAAACACTTGATGGTAATTGAAGCCAGAATGATTTTGTTTTCCGAGGACTTTGAAGCCACTGTTCGATGGCAAAAGCAACATCCTCAGATTTTCTATCAGCCTAGCATTCTATCCTAACTTTACTATGCGCTACCTGTCTCCCTTCATTTGATTGCAAGGTTTCTTGAAACGTCCTGTCACACAATGTGGAAATGCTGAATTGCCCCTTGTCAGGGCGACGCTGAAGAAGTGTAGCGGCAGACATCACCGCCCTTGAGACTGGTTTCAGACCAGATTTCACAGGCTTTCACCTTTGCCTGACCCGCTTAGTGTTTCAATACGTTCGTGCAGTAGCCAACCTGCTCCACAAAACAGAACGGCACGAGTCGACGAGTGAGAATCATCGAGGGAAAAGAATGTCACGAATTTTTGCGATGCGAATCACGATGCTTCAGTGCTTTTTTCACAACCTGGAAAACAAGTTGCTGTTAATTTCCATCAACTTTACCCCTAAAACCAGCCACAGTTGCCTTAAAAAATGGTACACCAGGTTTTCCAGGAAGTCTTTGTAAGTGAGCATCGCGGCATGCTTTTTTTGTGCTGAGTTTGATACGTAGACGCAACGGCTCAAGGAGGTGCTTTTTTCGGCGCGAGGGATTGAGGTGCCTCGGATTGGACTCATTGGACTGGAGACTGACAGCATTGAAGAAGGATATGCCTTTCGGATCCTTTCGGAATACTCATAATATCACATCTCATAATCAATCCGAATCATGAATCAGGTGTTGTTCTTTTTTACAATATATGTACATTCTGTTTACTATCATCACATCTAATCTTGTCATAATCTCTACTTTTTTTGTGTTTTCTTCAGTTGTATTGATGATTTCTTGTTGTTCCACACCTTGAGGCGCCATGGAGGTCGATCCAAGTCAAGCGCTTGAAGCGCAGCGCAAGGTGCGGATGTCTCGGGTTTCGCTTCGGTGCAACGTTGATGCTGAGATGGTACATGACTCGTGACTATATTTTACTGCTACAAGCATGTACAAAATGATTCGAAATTCATGTTATAGCTTTTATTGTATGTGATGATCATTACATATATGATCATACATGTGCCTATATTTTGCATGTTTCATTGTTGATGATGATGAGAATGTCATGGGCCTTCAAACTACCTCCAGCACTTGATATATGCATATACATATCATATACATATTATATAAATGCTAGCTTGTGATAAACTACTGATGAGAAGATAGACCATTCTCATCTATTACTATGCCCCCTGCACGAGTCACGGACGCTTCGTGAGGCTCATCCAGAATTGGGTGAGCAGCTGGACAAGATGCAGACGTACGTGAATACCAAACTGTTGGATTCTTGGGACTTCAGCAAATCGAAGTTCTTGGAAAGCCATCCGTCATTGGAATGTCATTGGAAATGTTCATCGATGGATACTGTACAGAATAGACCTTGAGTAGTATCAAACCTTCTTTCTAGGTGTTTTTTGATGGAGAAAGAATTTGGAAGAGAACTTCCAAATATGCTATTTTTGACAGCTAGTAGTCCGCAAGGAGTACGACCAAGTTCAAACCATATTTTTTGACTTCACTGGATTGTGTGATGGGGATGTGATGGCTTTGTTGGAATTTCTATGCTGTAACTGTAGGTCCACCAGCACGACCAGAGATGCCATCACTGAAGATGAATTTCAGGTTGTCAATGGGTTAAATGCATAGTATTGTGTTCCCCTTGGCTCCCTACTGAGGTACCACCAATTGACCCAAACTCTCTTGGAGTGCGCATTGCAGGATGATGCAGGAAGATTCAACTCAAGATGTGGTCACACCTACCTCTTTTTTCCACCAGCAGTGAATCAAGAGTTTTTTGCTTTGAAGGTAAGGAGTGTTTCTATGCATCTACAAAAGATATTGCTTGACCAGCCTGGATGTTTTTCACTGGATTGGGGAAGGTATTTGGTGAGTCCACCCTTCACAAGTCCAGCAGCAGCGGATGAACTTAAGGGCTTCTTTGACAGTGGGTGTCTCAGCTGGGCGTTTTTGGATCACAGCCGTTGAAAGTCCTGCAATACTAACCAACTCCGCAACTCCGTTGTCGTCACCTTTCATGTTTTTCACGCAACGTTTCCATTGGTGGCAGTCAAGTCTTGCCAATGTCCTTTGCGAGGCTTTATCAAGGGCTTCGATGCGAAGTTTGATAAAGTGCGATGGGCTGGAGCCTCAACGTGCATAAAAGATCTTTGACAAGATGTTTGAAAGGCTTTTGTCTCTTTATTGTTCGGATGCACACTTCAACTTTACGGGGATGCAGTAGTCAGACAGCTGTATTTGTTTGTTGTTTCTTGCGGACTTTGCAGTATTTTGTAGTGTCTCCTTCCTGCACTTCCTACCGCAAATGCCACAACCGCTGTGTGTGTGACTGTCTCTTTTGTGTTATTCAAGCATCATCGCCGGATATGCTGGGTGGGTCTGTTTTCCTCAACAGCTGACAGGCAATTCTCTTGTTTTCTCAACCCAGAAACATCTAAAGCCTTCCAAAAGCAGCATGTGCAGTGGTAGAGGCAGCAACAAGAACAAGCACAAGGACAGCGAGAAGAAGGAATAAGCAGAACAAGCAACACAGCAAACAACAGAAACTGAAACAGACAGAGTAACAAGAAGGAGAGATGCACAAAACGTAAAGACACCCGCATTATTTGTTTTTATCACCATCATTATCACTATCACTATCATGTCGTCATCTTCGTTGTCATCATTATCATCATTTTTATCATTGTACTGTGATAGTCATCATTGTCGTCATCGTCATCAAGATCATCCTCAACAACAACTTAGCAGCATTTGAGTATCACCCAAACCACCAAGAACAGCAATGACATCAGCCTGAACAGCATCAACAACCACAACGCCCAAAAGAGCAGGACTAGAAAACCAACAAATGAAGTTTTCCTAAAATGGTGGTACCCCCAAAATCAACCATTTTAATAGGGTTTTCCATTTTTAACCATCCATTTTGGGGTACCATCATTTTCGGAAACACCCAAATGATCCACTTCCTTTGCAGGTGCAGATCCTTTCGATCATCGCCAAGCCACAGACACCTGCTGTAGCACTAGAACTCATCGCGCCCTTCGAGGTGGGCCTGTATATTATATGGATTGGCAATGTATCACTACATTGAATACGAAGAATATTTAATTTATAGTATTCGTAATATGAATCTGTCAGATATAGTCTGGAACAATTCAATGGTCGCAACCCATGATTGGCGTGACTTGAGATCAGCTAAAAGCTGTTTTCGGACAAAAACAAAGTGGGTTTGAGCGATGCAATCAACGTTTTTTGACGAACAAAAATGATGAATAAGAATATCATTCATGTTGTTTTCTTTAACAGATTGCGAGAGATGAAACATGTTGACCGCATTCACTAACTAATTTAAAAAGCATTGCCGTCTAGTTGCAAGAAGGTTTTGAAGAGATAAAACACTTGATTATTTGCCATGTGTACCCGCAATGATTTTCACTAAACACTAACATTACTGTTCTTGATTCAAGAATGTTTTAAGAAGCATCAATATGTTTTGCTACAAGCAAAGCAGATCTACGTGTTTCATTCCCATTATGTGTAGATATGCCTCCTGAACAACTCTTTGCTCTTGACTTGCTGTTCAATTCTTCATCTAACATTGATCCTATTCAGGTTGACTAACTTGCTACAGCAATCAATTGCGTTTATTTCCAGTCATATTTTGACCTCAACCATTTTTTGACACATAACACTTGCCAGAGTTATTGGCACTTGTGTTATCTTGTGTTGTTCGTATCGTCTTGATATATTGTATTGTCCTTTCAATGTATCATAACATCCATTTTATTTCAGTTTATTTATTCTATATAATCAGGTAGATGCTACTTTGCTCCTGTTGATTCTTCTCAAATTTTGAACAACATTCGGAAGAATGAGACTGCTGTATATGTTGATCATTTTGATTAGGTATGATATGTGGGCTAGATCGTATTACAGATTGTTGAAGGTGCCAATCGTAAACTCGATAGTGCCAAATTTTATGATGGTTTATGTGTATGCATATGTTATACGTACAATTATTGGACTCAAGCAAAGCTTCAAAGACCTTGGCTTTTGCGATCCTTGCTCGAGGCTTATCTTTTGAATCAGGAAAGCTGACAAGGATCATCCACATAGCATGATACCGCAGTGCTGACCCCGCCAATACAGGAAGCAGTGGCTACCAGCAGAGATGCCAAGTTTCTGTGGCAGACTTTGAAGGCGCCTGATGATGACCGTGTAACCGTAACCTGTGTAGCAAATCCAATGCAAATCCAAGGTTTGACCTTTGAATTCTTGTGGCACTGCATGTTCCACCTGGAAGTTGTTCAAAGGTGTTCACTTTTAAATATTTTTTCATCAATCACTAGAGCATATACTCGTGGAGGATGCTTCCTTCACGACAGTGACATGGCAACATGGCGCTGGACTTCATTCAAATCAAGACGAATCTAGTCCTGTCCCATGCCACACCTTGCCACATACAGGGAGAGAAGCTGACTTTGTCTGGAGACACGGAGGCAGCCAAGGCCGGGCTGTCCAAAGCCAGGTTTGTTGAGTGTTCAAATCGCAACTTTTAATATGCTACAAGCAGTGATGTAGTGAACATATGACGACTAAATACAATCTCATGCAGCTTATGCATACAGTAAAATGTATACCAATTGTGATATGTTCGTTTCTAGTGAAGCTTTGAAAGGTGCTTAGGCGCTTCCGCTGATCCCAGGAGCTGCTTGACAACTTGGGCTCCGAGATCGACGCCGCTTACGAGGTTCGAGAAGCGCTGTTAATTCATGGTGCTTATAATCATGGCAACATGCGTCATGGAGTCATGCACATGAAATAAGGGAAACAATGGGAAACACACCGTTCTCAATTTCCCATATGAGAGTTTTCCCAGACCTTGTGGTGGATCTTTCCAAGCCAGGTGCAGGCACTGCTCCAATCGCACTTCCACAAGACCAAGGCGTTGCTTTGGAAGACCCTCAGCCGGCCTCAAGAGTTCAAGACTCAGCAAAGAATGAGATTTGCAGCTGGCTATTAGACGCCAATGGCAGCTTCTTTGGGGTGTTTGATCCTCCACCCAAAGGCCCAAAGGCATATGCCTGATATACTTTCACACACAATCGCACTATTACTCGACCATATCAACCAAAGGTGTTTGTTTGAGCTATCCCCAAGCTTTAAGACTGCTAAGCTGCCTGGACACTATCATTTGACTCAATACTTCCAAAAAGTAAGATCAATTCACTCTAAAATCAGAAGCGTATGTGCTCCACACTCAAGACAGAAAGGTACATCATATGAACTTTTCAAAGATCTTTGGGACTGTCAGTGACCAGTTCTCGTTGACCAGCAAGGTTCTACAAGAGCTCCATCCTATATCTAGCATTCACACCGTTGGAAGCGATCCCAGTAGAGGAGTGCCATTGTTGACTCATAGCATGTCAAGAGTCATCGACGTCAAACAGTTTTTTTAGGCAATTTGTAGATTGACTCAGTCGGAATCATACACGTTTCATATCGTTTAATCATTGAATCTAATCGTATTGTGTTATACTTTATGATATATGGACCTTCACACACAAACAATGCTTCCAAAACATGAAACCTGAGGAATATTTGAATATTGAAGTCATAACGTCAAGCCAAATTTGCATGGTGTGTTTCTTTGGATTCTATGAACACCATAGGAGCGGCCACGGATCGCGTTCGAAACTGTGGTCTCAGCGTTGGTAGCCGAGGAGGTGTGGTGGGGAGAGGCCCAGCCGCCCGGTGCTGTTTGTTTCAACTGTCAATGTGGCCACAATGACAGGAGTTCAACTTCGGCGAATTGACGCAGCAGGAGATTATTCCAGCTTTGGAAGGTGTCGCGGTATGTCACTCCATGTCGTTTTTTTTGCCACGCAGTTGGCTGAAAAATATCTCAAAATGATGCCTGTTCATATCTTTCCTTGGCCTTTGCCGATGCACTGTTTCACGGCTTGGTCATTCCTCAATCCTCTTGCAACTCTACCTGCAACGCAGGCTCTCCATACGCTTGGATAAGAGACCTTCTGCAGGCCAGGCCCCGATAGAAGATGTGAAGATTTGTGAACTAGTTCTATATAGATGTTTTTCTTTGTACAAGATTCTTCTTGGCAAAGATAGACTGCGGATGAAATCGACACATCACTACCACAAACAAATCGATTTGTCTCACATGTGATAGCTTCACTTGTGGTAGCTTAAATGTATTTCCAAGTGATTTCAATTGGATGAATCACTCTCCAGGCCTTCAGCGAAGGCAAATTCGATTTGCAACTGCCTCAGTTTGGCATGGTTTTTTGTGCCTGAATAAACTTCAAACCTGAGGTATACCTCAGGAGACGTCATGAGATTCATGGTATCTAGAGAATCTAGCGTGTAGTTGATGGAGGGACAAAGATGAGCAGTTGTGTGGTGGCAGCCAAGTTGATATGTGACAACATTCACTCAACCTTCTACACAGTACCGTGCTGCATGTTTGTGCCTGGAACTACAATAAGAGGTGTAGCAAGAGGTGTACAGGGTAGCATCACATAGCAAAACAATGTTTCAATACAGCTTGATACATGGTTTCATTCTTTCAGAATAACTTACTTGAACCAAGCCAAGCACAGCTTAGCTGAGCACAGCACCAGGTTTGACAGTGCACTGGCCAAGAATAAAGCTCAGATGGAAGCTACTCCTGAACTTAAGTCTGCAGGCGACACACTCAGGCCCTGCATCAGGGGTTTCTTGGATGAGGAGAATGTCGACATGACGGTAGAGTTTGATTGTTTGATGTTTGATCCTTTGTCATGTTATGTAGAGAGTGTGTGTGTGTGTGTGTATAGGTACATAATCCATACATCACTTTTTTTTGGGTATGATGTGTCTGGATGGACTTGCATATGCCATCACATACCAGCATCGCAGGCGGAAGATGTGCGCTTTGTCATTGATGGAACTGGCGTTCAGGAAATGCTTGTGGGAGTTTCAGATGGCAGATTTGCACACGGATCAGATTTGTATCAGATTTCTTGTATGCAAATCTGGGTGAGACATACTCTTTAAACAGAAACCTACTGGTAGCAGGAAGCCAAAGAAACAACGGCGCCTGAACTTCGCAGAGATTGCTCAGCATTGCCGCGTTGGCGCCAGCGAGGCACACAACCTTCACTCACTAAAAAATATCGATTTTCATCCCACAGATTCAGATGGAGAGGTGACTGATATGAAGTTCAAAATCCAGAAGTGTCAGAATGTGTTTGAAAGCAGATCACATGAGTGTGTCCTTTGAACATTTGCCCAGGCGCATTGAGTTTGTCTTTCTGATTGTTTTGAACATGTTTTTATATAGTAGAGTATACATATTATATTATAGCATCATATTATATTACCCTCCAGGGAGCTAACATATCCCACCTTGGGAAAAGGAAAATCATCTTCAAAATGCCATTTTGGGGGGATATGTTAGTTCCCTGGAGGGTACCCATATCATAGGTATTGATGGTATTGGCGGTAGTGCCTATAAATATGTGTATATACATTACAATATGTTTTTCAATCAATATACACACATACAATGTGTGAGAGTTCAAAGGATGTATGATAATTCTGGTGGCATTTCTTAGATTCGTTTTTTCAAACAAAATACCCGCATTCATTGTGCATAATTCAGGCATGATAGTCCATAAGAATCCACTCAGCTGGCTCAAAACTTAGAACATCCTGAAGCTACTAGAGAGCTATGAGAACTCAAGGTTCTGGAATTGTCTTTGCAAAAGGTGCATTGGTTTTCCTTCTGAGACATTGAAATGAGGAGTGAAGATCTTGAACCGCGGCCTCAAAATCTTTGAATTAATGTACGTATATGATCTTGCCAAGCTCACTTATATCCTTTCTACTCATCGCTTTCAATGATTCAGATTCCTTTGGTGCGCTGCTGCGTGCAACACACAACACCAAAATCAGACGAGATACATTGAGCTTGGACTTTAGCTCAAAGAATCTCAAAGATAGTCATTGTCATCATTCTGGACTATGTTGTGTATCGCAAACGAATTCTGATGGCTGTGCGAAATGCTTTGGAGATGGTTGGCCCTAGACCTCAGCCGACAGTCCAAGAGTACCACAAGCAAAACGGCACTGACCAAAACCTTGGTCATTTACTTGATGGGATGACACTACCCAGATACAAGAATTTTAATCACTACAATAGTCACTAATAATCACTATGAATCATACAGTATAGTGGAATGTCAAAAGGAGTGGGGTTTTGGCGATCCCTGAAGGCCTTTCTTGGTTCAGTTATACCCCCAGTTGAGGTGTTGTGCGCAACCCTCAGTCATGCAGAACAAGCGTTGAAGGCATTGATGCAAGGGTTTTGCAATGATGTTTTTCTTGAAATGCGCACCCTTGCAATCCATTTGGACAAGATGAATGGTTAGTCTTCGAAGTAGAGCCAGCTCAGCAAAGAAGGACTTCCATGTTTGGACCCATGCCATCGCAACTTTTTGCTGCATGAAAGCATTGTTCAATTTGCAGGTTGGCTTACTGGCCGACAAGCGGCGTCCTTAAGCAGCTGGAGCATATTCATGACGTTGGGTCAGTCATGAAGGTCCTCATTCTTGATGTAGTTTTGTTCTTTACAACTCTTCTTTTGCCAACATTCCTTTCAATCCTGTAATCATTTTTTTCTTTAGAATTCAAAGTCTTTTGGAAGTTTGCGGTGGCCCAAACAAAACAACTTGGCGTTTTGGCTTTCCTCCGAGGCAATACATCTCTGCAGGCAACGTTGACAGTAGGTCCTTTAGGTCAGTCTTAAGTTTTAGTTTCACCTTGCTAGTTGAAGAATACCGGGTTGACCTTGAACACCAAACAGCTGATATGACACTACTACTCATAGGAAACCTAGGTAGCCTTGTCTTTGAAATTCCCACTGGACAGATGATTTTTGTGAAAAGTATGAGTTCCGTTTCGATCAAGCCGAGTGCAGAGGCATACAACCAATGTATTGACAAACTCTTTATGCGAGGATGTGAAACAATGCTTTTCTGCAGATTGTGAGTCGTGTAGGCACTGATGCAACAGTGCCAGATGTGCTGTACCCATGGTGGGGACCTTGAGAGGGCTTGATAAGACAGAGAATGGAGATTGAAACTCTTGAAGTGGAGTCAGATACCGTCACAGTTTGGAGAGGCACTTGCAGTATCTCTCCACAATATGTTTTTTCATGTTTCTTCCGAATGTTTAGAGACAATATGTCAATATGTTTTTGATGATGTTTGCCTCTTTCCAGCGAGTTCAATTCAAAACGCTGACAGATTCGAACAAGGTCGAGGAGTTGTCTTCTCTTGAAAGCCCATGGGAGATGTAGGTGATGCAGGTGATTCAAAAGTCCAATAGGGATCAATAGGGTCCAACGGTATCACCATGCTGGACTGGTCCAGATGTGACCGCTCAGGCCTATCAGGGATTTGGACGAAGAATTGCGAAAGAAGGAGGCCTCGAAGCGAAGGATTTGTATCACCTGGATTGTGTTGTGTCTCATGGCACTTTTGAATTTGATTTCGTTGTGAACAAAGGTTCTGACAGCACAAAAAGACTTTCAAGAATTTTGAGGTGGCATATACGAGACAGAGTGACTCATTTGACTCGTTTGCATCGATATTCCACTTCCACCATGCCTCAGATATCGCTGCAATTGGCTCAAGTTTGTCAGATCGCCCTTGGCCGAGAGCACACATCTTCTTCACATCTTGGTCCAGCCATGCCTCGCAATGTCTCCAGTTATGGAACCAACAGCCAGGGCAACAGCTACACGTCATACTCGGATGGGTCGTACAGCTACAGCAATAGCTATAATTCCAATGGCTCATCTCAAAGCTCAAGCTACTACTATGCCAACTCTGGGAGCGGCCATGGATTCTACAATTCCAAATCAGACTCTTCCAGTGGTCAGTATTCATCACACACCAACTACGGCACTGGAAACACGAACACCAGGAGCAAGTAGACGAGAGCTGTCTTCAAGGGGGTTAACTAGTGTTAGCCTGCTCAAAGCACAGGCTGCTTAGCAGGGTTCATTGCAGGGGAATGCAGTGAACTTCTTTCTGGATCTTTTAGTTCCAGCATTGCGTTGAGCCACGATGCTGATGGATATTGAGCATTGGCAAGGAATATTGAGAGAAAAATTGTGAGTCCAGATGGCTTCTGTTTTGGTTTCTTTCCTGCCAAACAGTTTTCTACAGCGAATGATTTAATGATTTTCGGTTATTTCAGTCCAAGCTGATTGGGCGTAGGATCCGTTGCACGTTCTTTCCCCAGACACGACATCCCCATACGCAACATGTTTGGCCAGGCGGGAGAGGCAACCACCGTGGCCTTAAGAGATGGACCGAACTTCTGAGACAGATTGAATCACCTAAACGGATCCTTGGGGATTTTCGAGCAAAGGAGATTGTAAGGTTTGGTTATGCTATTCTTGTGCGTGTTCAGCTGAAGTTTTTAAATTGCTAGATAATCTTGAGTTCTTTTCGCAAGTGCCATATGTAGTCATTTTGAAGTAAGATGATTGCTGGTCGTGGTATGAATTTGTTCCAACATTAGTGATTAGTGTTTGTTTGGATGTCTTGCCTGTTTGACTTGGCAGGACTTGAGTTCTTTATTGAGGCCAGTGCTTCAACACTTCCCGAAGCCAGGGACTTGGGCGGCTCCATGGTTTTGATATTCAGCCACGTCCGAGGTTTGCCTCAGGATTCCTATTGATTTGTAGTTTTAACTCTGAAAAGATCTGAAAAGTATCCAAAAGTATACTAGTACTAATACCGTAGCATTCTACTATACTCTTCTGTTTTTTCCAGATTGTTTGTCAAACCTTGCCCATTGTGCCATTCACAGTCTTCATTTCTTCGTGAATGAAGCGGCCTGAAAAAGGCCACTGAAGTGGGTGTTTTCGTCGGCCTCTTTAGCGCTGCAAACACTGGTACAGAGGCCAAACATTGGTGGTGTTGTTTGATGGAATTTCTCATGATTTCTCCAGCCTTTGGGCCCCCAGTATCCAAATCTAAACGAATTTCTTCCCGCAAAGTCTTTGGATCTGCCAGGCCAGAGTGGAGGAGTGGATGGTAGCTGGTGGTACGTGTGGACCTCTTGTGCACCTGCTGGGCTTTGATCTTTTTTGAGCTACATGTGTAAGGGAAGTAAACCTAGAAGATGAATGAAGATGATGCTTGATGAGTGAAATTGTGCAATACAGACAGAAGCAATTTTGTTTGTAGCAAACTGTTTTTGAAATTATTGCGTGCTGTTTCCAAAATCTTGAACTCACAGTGTAGGTAAGGCTGGTGGTTTGATTGAACTTTCCATGTAGCAACATCAAGACATGTGCTCTTGAAGTGAAGGTCGTTTCTTGCGTAGCAAATGAGGCCCCCAAGGCATAATCCCTTGCGGCTTTGGACGATGTTTTCTCATCAATACTCGGAATTTGGAGTGGTGCCCCAGATCTCTGGGTGGTTTCTTGTTGGACCTTTCGGGGAAATACACTTTCTCCCAGGAAAACGAGGTTGTCCCATGTATCCCATGCCACCAAATCAGAGAAGCCGTGTCTTTTGTTCTTTTCCTTGGATTAATCCTTTTGTAGTTTCAAAATTTGGACTCTTGCTTGGGCTGCTTCGGCAATTGATGGGTATATATAATTGAATATACTAGTGACTGTGGCGACACAGAAATGCAAAGTGGGCAGATGTCAAGTTGTGAAAAGATAATTTGATTAATTTTGATTATTAATCATATTGATAATTGTTGCAGGCAGTATTCAAAAGAATAAAAGAAGGACGCGGTGAAGTGGTTCCATAGGCACAAGTTTGTCAGAGAGAGTTGCCTAATAAAATGCCCCTGTCAGCTGTAATTCAACCGTACTGTAGGTTGTCAGTCTCCAATTCCATGTACTTCCACGGAAATATAACAAGGCATCACTGGTAAATGTAAAGTTCTGATGGTGGAAAGCCGAAGGACTTGAAAATGCTTCTTGCCGCTGGGAAGCGAAGAATGAATTTTATATAGTTACCTTTAAGCAATTGATTTTATGTTATTTTGACTAAGGATTGTAAGAATTGGTTTGCATGTTTTTGCGTTGAGAAAAAACAGTATTGTGAACGGAACAGCGGGCATAAGGTGTTGGAAACGTTTAGGGGAGAGAATGCTACTTGTAGTGGATGCCTGCCTTGCTCATAGAAAAAATGGGCTGAGAATAATCCAGAAAAGTTTGGGAGTTGTCACGCAAATATGGGGAAGAAGGAAGAAAAGAAAGCATACAATAAGAGTATAACCAGAGAGAAGCAAAGTGTGAAGTGTGTGGGTGCAAAGTTAAGAAATCCAGTTGGTTAAGACATTTGGGAACTCAAAAGCATAGCATAGCGATGGGGTGGGGGAGATATGGGTGGTGAGGGCGAGAGGGCAGAAGGGAGAAGTTGAAGTGCTTAGCATGCAGCATGCCTCACTACTACTTACCATCACTCTTTATATATGAATGATTATATAAATATACACTATGACATTATATATCTATATGTCGTACGATGCGACGGCGCATACTACAGCTGTCAGAAGCATGGACCGTTTGTTCAGAATAATTATGCAACCTGCATATTGCCTAGGCGGTGCTGTGCAACCAGACGAGCTGGGAGACTCTTGCTTTGGTGAGGCCATGAGCTGCAGATAGCCATGGGTTGCATATCATCCCACCATTGGGTTTGCTGTGAGAAAAGGAAGGAGTAATGAGATATCATTGTTATTATAGTCATTCTCATTAGTTAGACTATTCTCATGATACAATTGATGAATCAGGTTCAGAATATATTACTAGTTCACAGGAAAAATTGTCATTATCTCTAGGCCTGGCGCGCAGAGTTCTGCGCGAGGGTTTGGACCTGTTTGAGCCCAAGGTACATTGGGAATTCTAAGGAAACCTGAAGATCAATGAAAACAGAAACGAAGTGTTACAAAATGTTATTGTACATGTTTTTTTGGGGAACAAGTTGTGCATCCATAGAGGTGGCACAGCTTTGAAGACACCAAACTTGAGAAGTTGTGGCAGTGAGTCACCACGAGGTTTCCGGTCCAGAGCGCAAGTTGGAGGTGGTGCACGTTGGCGAATAGCTGTGGTCTCCTCAGGGAGGAGAACATGTTGCCACAACACCACATAGCTCTCAGAATGCTAAGATAGGATCCTATTTGATTCCTATTTGATTCCTATTTGATCCTTCATGTTTCAAGATGTTTGAACATTTTTGTCCACAAAGGTTGCAGACATCTATTCCCATTCCCATCCTCTCATTACTATCTCATTACCGCAGGCAGCTGTTCGTTTTGCTGCTGGCTACCGCCTGGAGGTGCAGCTACAAGAGCCACCCGACCCACTCATTGCAATGTTATAATAACGAGCATGATGTGTACTCTCTTAGCAACATTGCATCATCAGCCTGTTTGGCAAGGAATGCATAGCAATGCATTCTCCCATGGTTTTTTTCCGACCTTGTTGAAGTGGTCGGTTGGAAATTGACTTCAAATTCGTTTCAGCCAGGCTTACCTTGGACCACCCTTGCCATCTTGCAAGGACTACCTTTCAGACGAGGTGCAAGAAAAAACAGCATGGAGGATCATCGAGGCATGACATACATGGCGGCTTGGGAGGTACAACGCCTACAGCCCGCTGTCTCATGGTCGGTGACTGATGTTTTGAGTTCTGATACGTTCTGATGATGTGAGGGTATGTATCATTGGGACATTTTGACAAAGACACTCAATGAATCTGAATGACATTGAGTGATATTGAATTATATCATATGTTTATTATGGTATCATTCGATTTCTATTGATAGATTGTGATGTGTTAAGATGTCTTAAGCCAATGGCTAAGCGGCTAAACTTGGCCTGAAGATTTTCCGAGGACAAGTTGGACAAGTTTCCTGGCTCAGGTGGGCGCCGCCGGTCGCAGAACATGCTGTTCAGTCCCTGTCCAATGCCTGGAGCTGAGATGGAAATGGAAGGCCGGGCCAAAAACCATATTGAAATGATTAGACTCATTAGACATTCGAAATTTTGGGTGACATCTTTGAAATTTTATTAGGAGTGTTACGGAGTGTTTGTTGTTGCCCAGAATTGTCATGGAATTTTTTTAACTTGACGAAACCAAGATGGCATCTCACGCTGCGTACATGCGGGAGCCCCCAGACCTCCTCAGTTGGGAGAATCAGAATTTGACAACATGCAAGGTTTCGGGTGCCCTGCTCAAATTTCTACAACTTCGAAGCAACATAAGCAACGTACTATTAGACTAATTATATTTGAAACATTTTGAAACTAAAGCAAGGCAACCACCCTTTTTTGCCAAAAAAAGCTACCTTGTGACACAGAAGACCCTGAAGCATGACACTTATCAACAAGTTTAATCATATTTAGAATTACATAAGTTTATTGTATGTCATACATTTGTGGGAGTGTTGAGAACGATTGACTTGCCAAGGACATCCCCTCAAAGTCTCCAAAAACCTATACAGACAATCTAACAAATGCAGCCCATTTGCTTAGACCATGATCCCAGCTGTACCAATCCGAACTTCCAAGCTAAAAATAGCACTTGAGGCAGCTTCGGCTTCTCTATGTGAACCGAGAGAATTATTGGTGGGGCCGACAAGCTGAGGCCATTTTCAAAGTGTCCTCATGTTTTGTAGCGGTCTGTGAAATGCTCAGATCAAGTGGAGAAACAAGTCGCAGGTGGCTCCAACGAGCTGCTGGCTGGATCTCATGCAGGTGGCACTCCCAAAAAAACTGAGTTTCAATTCAATTATTAAATCCAATTCAGTTTTTTCCGAAATGCTGAAATGTTCCGTTCACCTTGAAAATCCGGTAAAATCATACGCTCATATGGACTCATACGCCTGGTACGAAACACGATGAAATGAGTCTCAATGGGTTGTTGGGTATAGTCAGGTAGTCAGTCATGGATGAGAATTTCTGGGCTTTGTCGATGTGTCTCATGACAGGCTGCTGTCAACAGTGCCATAGAGTCTCCAGCAGCAAGACCTGAAAGGTGCGCGACATAGGTGTCAAGCTGTTTGATGAGTCCATGTTAGATGTTGCAAACCACATACAAATTGCATGTCAAATACATGAGTGCCGTTCAGAATTCCCGGTCTAAACGTTCCGCCGTAGTGCTGCTTATTGTTTGGTACAGTAATGTAAATATCGTGAATAAATAAGCATAGTCATACATGGATGTCATGGGATTTTGTATGTTCGTTGCTTTTGTTGGCTCTTGAAAATGAAACCACCAACACCACTACAAGCATGACAAATCATGATAATGATAATGAGCATGTGTTATCATACCCCCTAAAGCCAGCTTGCATCCGCTTGCGCCCTCTTTGTGTTTTTTGACCCCTTTTTGAGAAGACGGTCCACCCAGGTATGGTGTTCAAGCCTCAAGCACGAATCCACACGGCCTGTGGTCCGAGTCTGAATTCTATAACAGCTCCAGGATGGTCCTTGGCGGTGGATTTCAGTACAAGAGTTTGAAGAGTGTTTGATTCTTGGCATGAAAACTATTTGTATTCTATTTGTTATTTGTTGCAGTCTTTTTGTTCGAACAAAGAAAGACTGACATCAGACATCAGACATTCAAATACAACCAGAAATCGTTGTCAATTCAGTGTAATAACAATATATACACGCCGTATCCGATACGCTGTATCTTGGACCGGTTGTCAGATCACTGTTCCGCCATCAGAACGAACATCTTCACAGCTGAGCGATGGCTGCCCATGTTCTTTACGTCAAGCGAGCTGGCTCATTGGTTGCTGTGAACATACATGGACGTGCTGAGTTTGGAGAGCTGCCGAATGTCCTGAAGGGCCCGCAGCTGTCTTTGTCACCATGGTTGGTATCCCCCCCAAGACATGGTGAGGTCAAGCAAGAGAATTTGGAGAATCGGAGTGATCCCACAGACTTTAGCCACTTAAGCCCCAGAAGCCGTCGTACTATCAGCATTTCATCTACTGCAAGCTTTGAGTGTTCCCTGCAAAATCAGCGAAGTTCTTCAGAGTCCAGTATGGACTTCGCTCACTTTTTGGGTTTCTCAGACAGTGACAATGGTGAAAGGCAAGTGACAGAGCCAAAGTTCAACACCCTGGAGGCTCATGAAGCTGGTAGATGCCGTCCTTGTCGCTTCTTTTGGAACAAAAAGGATGGATGTACACTAGGGGATGATTGCAAATTTTGCCACTTCTGCGAGAGGGAAGCAACCAAAGGTACAAAGAGACGGCTTAAATATGAGGCCAGGAAGCAAGCAGCTCGAAATTTGAAGACGTCCTCGATTCCACCATCAGAAAACCTTGACAAATATTCGAAAGCTTCGTAGCACATTTAAAGCCAGTTGGTGTGCCTCAAAGTGTTTGAGTGCAGAGCCTGCTATTTCAGGCTATTCCCAGATGTACGTACCGTAAGTACTGTGCAAAGCTCATGTTGCAGGTTCATTCTTGCGCAGCAGGCGACATAGTGCTGCTTGCGTTGAAGTGCCCCAACATGTTCCAACCACGCTCGGACGCTCGGCGGCATTCGGCGGCTATGCCGGCCGCTTGATAGCTTTTCTTTCATGATCTATATGATCTTGCATGGATCCTGAGGCCGCTCAGTTGCAATTGCGGAAAACAGCAATATCATATATAAAATATAGCAATATATAGCATAATTATCATATTATTATGATTCAGATGTATGATGTTAAGATGATACTGTGTAGTGCCAAGTCAGTGACAAAGAAGATACTTTCGTCGACGGCAATAACTAATCCAGTTTTTTTTGGATCTCAATGTGACTGAAAAATCCAAGCATCAACTAACTGAGCGGCTTCCGGGTCTGGGTGTTTCCATATCACCCCGTAGCAATGCAGGCAGCCTAAAGGCTGGATGTGAAGCGCACTCCAGAAGGATTGACGAGAAAAGAAGCACACATTGACATTGCCATACCATTACAACATCAATGTAGAAATACTGTTTGTTATATAGAATAATTAAATTCTACAAAGATGATTATTTTAGGTAATAGCAACGTATTACTGCATGCTTATCCTAAAGTCCTACAAATGCATGTATGAGACCGCTCGTTGACACATCGAATGTGCATGCTCGCATGTAACTTGCGGTGTGAACTGCCTGGTTCCAGCATTGTTCCCGATCCAAAGGCGTCTCGCTTTACTCAAGGCTTGAATTTGGCGTTGGATCCGGCAAAACGACCGCAGTCAACAGCTCAGCAATATCGCTGCATTACTGCATCATTCACTGCCAGCGGTGACCTTTTCAGAGAGGAGACGACGAACATTTCTCTCTCACAGTGTCATATGTTGGATACATTTTGAACATGTTTGAATAGAAAAAAATGTTGTATTGTTTTGATGTTGTTTTCAAATTGTTGCGTGCCTCAATCGAAACTGGTTCAGATCAAGGCGATCGCATTCCAGATGCAAGCTTTGCTCGGAGAGGCTTTGGCCGAACGTAGCAGGATCAGCAGGTTTACACAGCTTGCAGTTTTTTTCCTGTCCATTCAACAAAGAGCACCAGGAAGTGCCAGTATCGATGGTTTTTGTCTCACTGGACAGGCAGCAAGACTCCATGGATTTGATTCCTTCCAGGCGTCATTGGTAAAAGATGGTCCACTGTGCTTTGTACTCCAGGTGGCTTGAAGTAAATGACTTGAGCTGGGTAAAAGATGCTCAAAATCAGAATAAAGTTAGTAAAACCCCATTGAATCATCAGCTCGCATTACTATAAACACATGCAGTCCACACAGAGTTAATCATCCCCGGTTCCAAGTTTCTTTTCGACAGGGACTGCCTTCGGACTGGGACCACACCCATTTGGCAGCTGGAACATTCTCCACTGGTGGGCAGGCATTTAGATTCAGATCAAGTTTCTGGGTTTGTCGTTGTAGTCTTAAGTGGTTTGCCACTTTTTTGCTGCATATCATACATGTTTAATGTTGTTTAATCATGTTTAGAATTGTTTAGTATAAATGGATGGCCAAATGGAGAGATGAATCAAACAAAAGGATATAGATGGACAATATAGTAAAATATGAGTCCTCATATGGAGCCTGGATAGAGATGCCTCGAGGAAAATGCATAGGCAATCATTGGCAAGCTGGTGAATGTTCTTGGTTGATGATAATTTGTGATACTAAAAGTCCCCACTAGTTGGATCATTCTCTTTGAATTCTTTGCACATAGGTTTCCAACTATGGACTTGGGGATGACTTGGAATGTTGAAAAACCCCTCTTTTCAGCACTATCTTGTGAGTGTCCCGGGTAGTCTTGACCAAATATGTGCAGCTGCTACGTCGGTGTCGGATCATGTTGGATTTTTGATTGCCACCAGATTCCTGAACACTTGTTGGACATGAAGAATGTATGGATCTCAGAGTTGGAGCGCCACATTGATGTCATCGAATAGACTTGAGATGATTGTTTTTTTTGAGGTCCAGATCCATGTGGGCTTATTCTCAAAGACACTAGGCACAGTGGGCGTGTTCAGATATGTTCAGAACAAACCAAAGTGGCTTTTTTGAAGTGCTCAGACGATTGTTACGTTATACTATGTGACTATGTTCCATAGGAATAGTAGTGAATGAATCAAATGCAAAAGGGGAACTATGTCCAGCTTTTGTTCTGTTCCAGTGTTTTAGACTCTTATTCCCATTCTCAAGGAGTTTTGAGAAGAAGACTGTATCATGTGGATTTTGTTTTTGTTGGAAGTTCGTTTGCGTGTTCTGATATCTACAGCCGAAGGTGATTTGGACCAGTTCGGGAACACGCCTTGAGCTGAAGATGTTTCGCGAGTCACATGAGTGCGGCAGTGAGGGTTTCTGATTGGTAATGTTTGATAGCTGGTGCGACAGTGACATTTTGACGGTGGTATAATAGAGACCCAGGCATTGTCATGTTCGGTTCATCACCCCAAATTGCAGATTCACAGGATGTTACCACAGAAATGTCTCAGTGTCTCAGGCCCGTAGCCTTCGCCCACATTGATGTGGACATTTTCCCATCTGCAATAGAGGCACCACGTGGAAACATCTTCCATTAAGTCTATCCCACGGATATCCTCAAATTCATAATCAAATGCTGCAGACTGGGTGTCGAGAAGGCTAGGATTCAAGAAGATAGTCTATGCTAGTCTTTTACTTTATCTACTGTGCTAAGCTAGAAGCGAGCCAAATCTATTTGGTGAGTCCCTTACAAGCTGCAAGCCGTTGGGAAGAACAACTGGATTCAGAGGCAACAGGGGAAACCTGGATCGATCTTGAGGCGTTCCATGCAATTCATGCAATGACAGGTTCTTTCGAGGATAGCATGCCAGCTAATGGCTGGCTCCGTGCTTGTATATGACGTGTGGTGCCTCAACCCGTTTTCTGCTCTGCCTAGTTGACCCAATGTTCCAGGCTGCAGACCGTGCAAATCCAACGCCTGGCATTTGGAAGAGAATTGAAACATGGATTTTAAACATGGACAGTTCCAATCAAAACAGTGAAAAATGATGAAAAATGAGCGGCATTTGCGGGCAATTTTGATACACCTTAAAGGAATCTGACTGTGGATGAATCCAGGAATTGGTGAATTATGTTGGCTTTGAGCTCTCCGGCGAATACCGTGCATGGGAGCATGGATCCCAGACTCGCAGACGTGCAGATGAATTTAACAAGGCAGCAACCCACAACTACTACAAGTGCTCGGCAAAAGGAAACCTTGGCAACACCAGAAGCCCATCATTTATCTATGGTGTCCTGTATGGATATTTTTGCTGAACAGTTGCATGGGACTGACCCGCTGTTCGGATGGCAATTGAAACAGATTTAAATACAAGATACTTGCATGGAAAGACTAAGGGTCCAACCGAATATATCTTCATAATGCTGAATACGTACTTCTTGCGCTAAGTATGTCGTTTGCCGTTTAGCCTCGGCATTGTTGTGACTGGAATATGGGATGAAATAGAAGCCAACACGCTCACAATACAATGCCTAAGAAGCATGGATGTTTTGTATTGTTTTGTCATCGCGTGTCATAAGATGCAGCTCGTTCATGCTCTTTCTCCTGAGGTACATCGCTTCCGCCTATGGAATAGGCGAATGGAAACCCACAAATGCTGACCCATCAAATCAACGAAATCACAATCTGTTGGCAGAAACATAAAATGGAACTAGCTTGTTCCAGCTGATAGTTTCTGTTCTTGATGATTGAAATGACAACGAATACAATTACAACACTTCATGGCAAATCTTCAAGCCTTCCCTCAAAAACTGATTCTGAGTAATGAAACTATTGAAACTCGCTTGGTTCAATGGTTCTTAAGAGCGCAACCGCTTGATAGGTTGGGAATATGCAGGTATGTACTGGCAGCAGGCGGGAGCTTGGACTGTTTCACTTGTGAAAAACGCAGATGTTAACCTTATTGATTCCTTGCAGTTTATTGGCTGATGCAGAACTTCTGAAGTTGGAAAAGACAGAGTTCAGTGTAGTCACTGTAATTACTTTGATTTTGCTGTGGTTCTCTCATGTTTGGTTTTACTTTGTATAAAAGTCTGCGTATGCCAAAATCATATCCCTGGAAGACACTTCAGGCTGTGCCGATCATCATCACTGAGCCTGCGCGAAATTGTTAGTTCGGGAAGATCAGCAAAAGCGCTGCGCTTCTGGGAAAAGGCGGTTAAAAACAGGCCGTGAATTCCCAACTTTTCCCAACCCTTGGGGAGGATCGAGGACCTCGGTTTGGAAAACAGGTGGAGCACTTGGTGATGAAGTCCATGTGCGCCGAACTCATCCGTGGGCAGATTGACGAGGCACCAATCTCACTTCGTCGTTTTTTTCAGTAGATGTAACAAAAAGATCCCCAAAAACATTTTCGACAAGATAGATAGACAGTCGCAAGTACGATCAGATCGACAATTCATTGGTGATTCTTGGTGATGCTTGGGAGTTATGTTACCCTCCAGGGAACTAACATATCCTCCAAAAAAATGGCATTTTGAAGATGATGTTCCTTTTCCCAAGGTGGGATATCTTAGTTCCCTGGAGGGTAAATGGGTCCCGTCACTTGCAGCAGCAGTTCGTTAGGTAAATCAGTTGGTCACGGTCACCTGGGTGAAGCCTCGAATCTTGGATCCAGCCACTGGGCGACAAAAATGATGCGAGGCGATTTCAAACGCCCCGAGTTTGTAGCATTCGTTTTGGAGAATGGTAGTAAGTAGACAACTAGGTGGTGGTTTCAAACATTTTTATGTTCACCCCTATTTCGGGAAATGATCAAATTTGACGAATATTTTTCAAATGGGTTGAAACCACCAACTAGACAACCAAATCAGACCATATCATATCATGAGATGATTGGAAAGGAGCTTTGAAGATTCTAGTAATCAAAGTCACCGTGCGCGTTTTCTTTGGATTCCGAGGAAATGATATTGTACTGACTGGATCTAACTGGGATGGTTATAGGTGCTCTCCACCAAGGTGCGCATTGACCTCATGCGTGAACGCATGGATGCATGGTCCTCGCAGACAGGCACTTTGGGTGGCTGAGAAGAGCTTCATGGAATTGCTGATTCTTTAAGAGCGAACCTGTTCCAAACGACTTTGGTTGAAGTGCTTCATGAACAATACATACAGTACTAGTAGATACTAGTAGTTCGAGGCCGGGGGGGAAGTTGAAGGTTTAGGGGGGACAGGACTCGACAGGACCTACTATATATATATATATATATTATATAAATATTCAAGAAAAACCTTGCCAATAGAAATTTTGGATCCATCAGCGTGCTGACTTTCCGTTTGTTCACCACAACAGCAAGAACAACAACAACAACAACAACAACAACAACAACAACAACAACACGCATTTTGCTTGGAAAAAGACACTGCATTTCTCGCTCAGGATAGCTACCTCTCCCAAACGCATTACGTGCGAGACTTCCTCCAAAAATTGAACTTTCCAAATATTGCGCCTGCCGGGAAAAGTGTGACCTTTACCTTCCTGATCTCTTTGTTTCTCTCCTTTTCTGATCTTTCCCTTGCTTTCTTTTATGATGATCTTCATTTATTGCTTTTTCCTTTTCTGCTATGTTCGATTTATTATATGATTTTCCTTTTCTTTACGTTTCTCATGATATATAGTTTTCCTTTTCCTGTTTTTCTTTGCCTTCTCTTGTTCCTTCCTTTTGATGACTATAGTATAGAATGCCCCTGAGCAGAACTTATTGACTTATTACAATCGTTTTTTGAGCAGGTGGTTTTAGGTTCTCACCAGAGGAGATCGTCTTCCAAAGCATATTGACACCACATCCGCTGTGGGTTTGCTGTGCTGTACATGTTGACAAACTGTTGACTCATGTTGAGCAGACCGCATGCCTTAGATCCTTGACCCATCTCAATGATTCTTCTATGGCACAGCTTTTCCATAGAAACTGCCACAACATGCCCCAGCACATTGGTGTTGGTAGCCTTCTTCATTCCTTATTGAGCAGTCAAATCAAATGCATGCCATGCCGACAGCTGGCACAGGCTTACTGTTGGAGCATCTTGAACAGGTAACTCCAGAGTTGTTGGTGTCATGGCCCCAACTCCGTGATCAAAATCCAAGGGGATATCCTTTGTGTCTATGCGCCGAGGTCCTAAGCCATGCAAGAGCTCAATTTGCAGGCCTTGAATCAATTGACTTGCTGTTCTGTTAATGGTGATGTCAAACATCATTGATTCATGCCTATCCATCAGACGCATTCATTTGCTAGATCACCTCAACGGTTCTTTCTTTTCAGACTGAGTAAGGGAGTGCCAGAAAACTTGGAAGCTGTGACCGGTGTGAGGACCCATGGTGGGGAAGGAGCTGATGAAACAGATAGGCAATCATTTCCCCAATGCTCAGAGGATAAAATGTGCTGGCCAAGTGGGTGATCGGGCGAGGAGAAGAGGGCGACAGGAACATGATGTTTTGTCTTTGTTTTTTTTAACTGATGAAACTGCTTCTACGATTTATACTGTCCTAAGAATCTTCGTGGCTAGAATCGATAGACAGCAGGATGATTTCTTCGTCGCTTGTGTGCTTTGGCTGTGCTTTTTGCTCAAGACCTCCAGGCCCGTGACGCCAGCAAAATGAAAGGGATCGATCTGTTCTCTAGGAAATGAATCGTTGTGGTCATTGCGAATCACTTCTTCCTATTCCATGGAGATTCCAAGCAGAATTGGTTAACAAGCTGCACATGGAGTTGTTTCATTGTTTCTAGCCGCATCAGCAGCATTTTGTGAGTTCTCTTTGATGTGAAAGTGACCCATCATGGCACGAAATGCAGCACGATTGGCAAAAAGACCTATGATGATTGACCTCACACAAACACAAGAACAAAGTACCAAAAGTACTTGGTCCCTCTGTTGTGTTTGAATTCATCGCAGTGTGTCCGATCCCCAGTGTAGAAAGCATGCCCTCAATACATTCACAGAATCATAGTGCAGTTCTTCTTTTTTCTTGTTTGTTTGTTCAGATTTTGTTGGCGCATGTCGGCATTCTGATGCTTGCAGTTTAATTTGAAGCCCCTCAGCCACAGGCCTGCCTGGCTGAACATCGGCGACCGCGGTCACGTATGTTGAGTCCTGCCAAAGATGAACCGAAGCAGGAGCCAGGGAGATGAAGAGTGCTTTTTGATGTGTTTTTAGCGGCATGATCCACCAGAAAGATCCACTGAGCGTATGATGTTCAGGAAAGTTCCTTGCAGCAAACTTGGGTGCTTGCCTTGTAGTCTTGAACACTTTTACTGTAGAATCATTTGCTAGCATGCACAAAATGATACAAATTGAATATCTGTCAAAACATCGAGATATATCGAGATCCATAGTTGCTTATTTGCACTAATAGCACAGTGTCTATTGCATACAATCTCCAATCTTGCGAGGTTCTTAGGTCGTCAATTCTTTGAATGCGTGACTTCACGTTGCACTGCCTTCCGAAGTCCTTTCATTCGATTGAGGCGGGGACGATCGCCTCCTTCTTCTCAACAGGCGCAGCATACTGGACCACGGTAACAACATTCAGTGTTTCAGTATAACCCATACCATCCATGTATGGAATATTTACCTACATTTGGGTGATTTTTATGGTAAATGTAGGTAAGTATATATACCATAGATGGATCCTATGGGTAATGATTTAGTCAGTATTTCATCTTATTCCATCCTGCCATCATCATACTGGTACTCTCTAAAGCTGCCATAGAATGAAGAACGTGAAATCAAACTCTGCGAGATACCGGTGGTATTGACTTGGATTTGCTGGCAGGGGAAGATCCAGAACACAAGGACGATGACGATGGGTTGTGCCAAAGAATGTACCAAATTGATCCAAATTGTAAATTGACTACAGTCACACTACAGTTTGCTGGTCGTTGACAGTGCCTAGTCGGGGGGCGAAGCCATAAGCTCTTTACATCTCATAACAACGAAGCAAAGGTTGAAGTCTGGCTGGAGCAGCTCTGCTGGAAGATCTTGAAGACATATTGTACAATTCTTCGAAAGGCTTCCATTCACAAAAAGAACCTGGTGTTCAATGAACCTGTGGACTGTTGCTTTCCAGGAGCAGTCCAGTCGCAGGCAGGGAAACGAGCTCCAATAGTCGCATTGCTGTAGTTTGCCAAAAAGCCACTTTTATAGGCTCCAATCTTGGACAAGAGTCCAAGACAAATTCCATATTGGTGCCACCTTCACATTGCCAGGAACAGTCGAGCCGCAGAGGTGCCATACAGAAAACTTTTTTGGTCCGCTTTCGGGTAGCCATGAAGCATGATGAAGTCCACATAGGGTTTCAAAATTTCTGTTCAAGTGTTTGACTAAGGGTGTGTGTGTGTGTGTGCGTGTGCGCGTGCATCATGCCTGCAATAGCAGGTGATACTTCAGATGTTTCACCCCTCTAACTCCCATTAGTGTAGTGCCACCAACATAAGCTCGACAACATAGGTGACAACATAGGTATGCGGTACGCTTGCTGCATGCAAATTTACTCCCTAGCCGTTTGAGTCAATTGAGTGTGTGTTTAAAGACCTCAGTTTGCCTTTGCTTTGGATTGACAGGAGCCAGTCCCCTCTCCACGCTCGGCACCTAGACCCGCTGCAAGTATCTGTAAGTTCTGATGCGGAAAACTTGCGAGTAGCCCAGGATCCTGTCAGATGTTGCCAGCGTACAGGCAAGTACATGATAATGCATGACATCAAGGGGTGGCTACCTTTGCACCTGTTGGCAATTGCTGGTTGACTTCCGTTTTCCGTTGTTGCTGTTTGTCACCTTTTTGTGGGTCGCCTGTATCATTGAACGACATACTTTCCACATGTTTCGCCCTTGGGTGCCTTGTTCTTCGGCCCAGATGTTCTGAGGCTTGAACAGACAGCAAAATCCGAGACTAAATTCTGGATCAGATGATGCTGCCGTGAACCAAGAGTTTTCGAAACAGGAAGGATCAAGCTACAGTGAGGACTCGAATATATCATTTCTCCAATAGCCTTCAACGTTAGCGTCAGCACAAAGTTGTGCATTACCTAGCAGCTCAGGACTTGACAGGAGTCACTTTGCCATTGCCACGTGGTGGCATTGAGGATAGATCGATTTTTTTTCTTTATTTCTTTGATGTTTTTTGTTGGCCATCAGCAACCTGCAGGGGGGTTCATTCCATTTCATTCCTACTTTGTTTGAAAGATTCATATTATGCCCTTTGGAATGACAGGCCAAGGATTTTAATGTTCTCAAGAAATTTTGTATGCAACGTGTGGGTGCGAAACAAATTTGAGGCCGAAGGACAGCACTTCGACACATGGCAGCCCTTTGTCAATGCCTGAGAATATTCTTGCAGCTGTTCAAAACTGTGTGCCATTAATTTATATCAATTTCATCGAATTTCATGTCATATCCCTCCTTGTCTTTCAAATTCTTTAGTCCCCGGCACCCATTTACAACCCACAACCAAGGGCTACTACTGGTACCACTGCACGGCCTGATAGCTCTGATGGTTACGAGGCGGAAAACGATCCCTGCTACATGGCTGCTGTACCATAATTTGATATGATTTGTTACCATAATTTGATCATTAATATTCATTAATCCTTTGGTTTCACACCACATTGACGCTTACTTCGAATGCCAACATCACTGGAATCATAGTGTCGTTTCCGTTGGTACCTGCCTCAATCACCCATGCAGGACAGTCCTTCAAAGCAGCACTCCCAGTTCACAGGATCTGACTTGTCCCCCTTAACTTGTGCGTTACTAAAACACCATTGGGAATGATGTATCATGTGTCGCACCAATCTATCTTTCATGGCACCTCTCTCTTCGTCTCTCCTCTTCCGGTTGAAACTGCTGGTGCTCTCTTCGTTTTATCATTTGCACAGTCATTCGCCAGCCTTCTCGTCGAAGATCATTCTGTCTCAGGTTAAAGTCAGTTGGGCCCTGAGATTTGTGTTGCCGTCCAACGTGTTGTAGCTGGCAAATGCAGCTGCAGTTTTTTGGTCCTCCATCCATTTGCCTACCTTTGGTATCCTTTGGTTACATCATGAAAAAAAGTCGCACGTGTATGCCCATGATCAGTTTAAGAAATGAGATCTTCAATTGACCCCAGTGGTGTCCGGTGATGGCCGGGAGCCTTGTTGTGACAGTCTCTCAGTGCGAGCAGAGGTTTCTCATGCTCCTGTCGTCGAAGGTGCGGAATTGGTAGCTGCCTGAAACCCCTTTTCGTGTTCTGTATCAGAGTGGGAAGTAGCTGCAGCTTTTCATGCAGTTGCGAAAAATACGGGGAAGTGCGGCAAATGGTGATGCGAAAGGCGGTATGATTAATAGCTACTGGTTTGCACATTGACATTCATATTCCATGTTGTTTAGATTTAAATAGGCATGATTCACATTTATATCGTGTTGATGGTATGTCGTTGAACTTGTTGATCTATTTGTCATAGTATAACGTGTGTGCATGTGTTAAATATAAACATGTTTCTAGTATATTGGTACTATTACTTTCATTTATTGATACTTGTTTCTGATTCGATGTATCTATTTGGTGAGTGTTTTGTCATTGGTTCATTCGTTCGTGCGTGCGTGTGTGCGTGCGTTCATTCATTCATTCATTCATTCATTCATTCATTCATTCATTCATTCATTCATTCATTCATTCATTCATTCATTTATTCATTTGCGTCATTTGTTCGTTCGTTCCTTCAATCATTCAATCAATCAATCGATCAATCGATCAATCAATCAAGCAAGCAATCAATCAAGCAATCAATCAATCAATCAATCAATTCAATCAATTCAATTCATTTATGATCATTTATGCTCATCTATGTTGGTTGCCTTTTGATAGAACTTCTATGAACTTCTTAGACTGATGATTGTTGGTTTTTATTTCTACACTACTGCATGTATCCTTTAGTTATACCATACATCTATGTAACACACTTGATTTAGATACGTAGAGAAGTGAAGCCCTGTACAAATATACAAATGAGAAGTTGGTCCTTATGCACGACACACATGTTCAGCTTTGGACTAAAGAGCATGTGTCTTAGTTAATGTTCATGGTGTACTGTACTCAGTACTCACTCTTTGCATGCCTTATTGGATGATATTGAAGTAGTTCGGAGTTGATGGAGGCATTCACAAAAGCCCAAGATATTCCAAGAATTATATAGCTGGATGGAACCAGGCAATGATCAAGCTCATGCCGATCCCATAGGTGCCGAAGTGGCAAGGGGCAAAAGGGGAGCGCATGACCAATAAGCCCAAGGGATGAGTTGAAGCACCTGCTCGAAATGTTTGAGTTTGGAATGTTAAGAAAGACTAAATCAAGGCTTTCCTGCTAGCCGGAGTCCATGTGATGCATGAAGTACTATCATTTTCCTTGCAGAAAGACTGCCAGAATGTCTTACTGTCTTACGGCATGAATGTCAGATATGTATTTTTTGTCACATTTCCAGTGGGAGACTTCCCGGCGGCGAAACGCAGCGGCTTGTTGCCAGTTCTCACAGCTTTTGCTGAGCAGCTGGCAACAGCCACACAGCGTGCACCACAGAGGCGAGCATGATTCCATGCTATCCATTCTCAGTGGCAGCTCTAGCAGAATTCTTTTGAAGCTGTTGCAAAGGATGTGTCAATATTATTCAATATTCATTCTTGTATATCATTGTATTTGTATCACGTATTCTAAATCTAGATGGTTCCTGTGGAGGCGAGGGAAATACCTAGATTGATAAAGTTAGAGATTCGCGGCAGAACCTGAGAAATCATACGAAATCATACGAAATCACGTACTGACTGATTGTGATCTGCTTGATAGGTACGATAGGCTTCTGTCATGTGCCGGGAGTGGCTTTCATGATACAACTCACAATGATATGTACGACGTCGTTGGCGTATGTGCCAATGGCATCCATATGGTATCCTTCTCTTTCTTGTTGCGCAGGTTGGCAGAACGGTTTCTTGGAAGCAGATTGATCGTTCGCAAGAGATGCTTATAGCACTTGCATATGTTCCAAAGAATGCACATTTCCCAAGTTTCCGAAGTTTGAACATTATGGCTTTGCATTTGGCTATGGAGATGATCCAAACGTCCTCATAGGGAATCTATTTGTGCATGAACGATTTTGGCCTACAGCCTATAGCTTTGTATATTGTGGAAGTTGGGACATAGCTTTCAAAACTGTTCCAGCTTTGATTGGTGCATCGTTCTGAATGATTTTAGTTTCCTCGTTTCCACGCAGCCCAAACCTTCCAATTGAGGGAGCGTTGTTGATTGAATTTCTCTAAATGGTACAAGGATGTACAAGGCTTGCTACATTGCTTACTACATAATACTCTGTAGTACCTGTCTAGTGGTGCATTTCTCCAAGCATGGGATGGATGAGTGCTGAGGCTGTTGGAGCAACTTCAGCATGACTGCCTCGAAGAGGTTTGGGGGCATGCATCCAGTAGTGCTACCAAGAAAAAACATGTTGAATGTACCAACATTTACCAAGTTCAACATAGTTGATATACGTATATATACATAGTATGCATATGTATGTAAAGTATGTATGTATGATATATTATGCTACTATATGTGTTTTTAATATAACAATCTACTATAATAACTATAATACATATATCATCTATATATATATACATACATATATCTATATACATATACCACGTGTTAGCAACAGTGGTAATCTCATTCACAAAAACAAAAAGTACGGGGACAAACCTTAGTTGCATCGATTTTCACAAAATGCATCAGTTTGCTTGTGTGATACTTTGTTTGGTAGCCGCATCGATAAAAGCCTTACCTTGAAAGAGTGATGAACCCTTTATTAGAGATGGAAATATAGCAGATGTGATTGAATGATTGGGTCCAAAGTAGCCAGGAATCATGGTTTTCCATCAAACCATGCTTGTAGCTCCAGGCATCCAAGGGCCAAAGCAGCTACACTTGGGACCGCTGACCTCGCAGATTCGTCGATGTTCAGCGATGTTCTACTTGTTGCAGAATGGTGAAACGGTGAAACTTCCACGTCTTGAAATCCTTTGACTTTGATGATTGTGTTCCTTTTGTTTGTGGGGCTAATATGTCACAGCATTTGAAAGAGTGTTCCAAAACAGAACTTGCCTTGTGTTTTCCCCATCCTCTTAGATTTCTTGACACTGGTCTGTGGTCATAGAGTATTCTTCGGAACTTTGTCCATCACGACCAAAACATGCATGCTGTCAACGACATTGCCATGTCTATGAAAATTGTTTGCTGGGGTTCTTCAAGTTCTTCCAGGAAGTTCTGTAATGCAGGAGACACAGCTCTCTTCGATGAAAACCAATTTCATGCAGCAGGCACGGCACTGCAAATGCGTGGGAACTTAAGAGATGTTCTAGCTGGTCATGGCTCAGTGCTGAACTGCACAGAGTGCAAAGAATGAATATTGAATAGTGAATATCTCTATGTATATCAGAGTATGATATATCACGATATAGTGATATATGATTTAAAGATTAGTTAGATATATTTAAGTTATTTGATATAGATATAGGGTGTAAAGGGCAGATATGTCCATATATGGATATACGATTTGATAAGATGTCCTAATTTAAACACATAGTCTTCGGTTCTCAGTGGACCTTTGTCACTAACTATGCCTTTAAGAATCAATGATGTTTCATCTTGGATGTGTTGCATCGATCAAAAAAAACAATTATGTAGACACGGCCTTTCTGAGACAGAAGCGTGAATGCAACGGAATCGACTTGAATAGACTCAAACAAACTTTATTACAGTAAATGCGGCCAAACTTTAAATGGTGTAGTACTGCAATGAGCGCTTTGAAGTCAAGGGTTTTTGAAGTATGTCATGTTATTTCTTGCGCAAACGCTTTTGACTCTGACAGGTGGGTCGCAGCTTTGCCGCTCGAGTGGAGAATTTAGGCTTTGAACAAGTGGAGTTTGGAACCAAGGAGTGCGAAAATCTGAGATGTTAGCTAAGAGAAACAATTACTGTAGCAATTCTGACATACTCACCAGTGAGCTTCGGACAAGATCAATGTGATATGCACAGCTTGATCTGACTCCTTGGTGGTTTCAGGAGTCAAGAGAACACACTTCAGTCGTTTGCCCATTTAGCGAATGTATTGGTTTCGGTCAAGTGACCTTGGAAACATAACAGCGACAACATGAACCTACCAGCCACCTTCCCCTTTGGTTTTTCTTTTGATTCCAAAATGTTATAAAGCTATTTCGTTTCCCATTTCCAGTTCTTGTAAGAAGCTGTTCACTGGAACATACTGGCAAGCTAGCAGTATTCAATGCTTAGATGGTGCTCAGGTGGTGGAATGGACAGGAGTGGATCAAAAAGAGTGGCACGAGGGGTTCTCAGAGGGTGAAGTCATTGGGTTTGCTTTGCTGATAGGTTGGGAATGTTGGGAACGGTTTGATGCCGGAGATTTCTTGGGGAGCATGTTTGCGGATTGAATTTATCATATTTATCATGTATTGTATCATGTATTATACCGTTATAGTTTTGCCGTAGTCTTTCTCATTGAAGACCTCATTTTGAAGTGAGATAGAAAGCCGAGAAAGCCGAGTTCGAGGGGACGAATTCCTCCCACATGAGTGCCTCAGCCTGAGGTATTACATTCCATACGATCGTGTCTATGAAAAGTACCTGTTGAAGATCCGTGTGCGATGGCTGGACAAGCGCGGACCCTCAAGATGCCACCATTGATGACTTTCTTGCAGCACTACGGGAACTCAATGTATTTGCATGTTTGTTCTCTCTTCTCCCAGTCCCATAACGAATGTATCTGCTTTGGAGGTGCATACTTTCAGGACGATGTTAAATACGGAGAATCAGCCTTTAATGCCTTCTCTTCAATCATGGGCCTTAGCAATTTATGATCAATGAATCATCATTAATCATCAAAAGCTAAGAGTAAAAGACAGCACCTGACAGGAATAGATCAAGAACAACTGCTGTTGCATCCTGCTGAGGCTCCCACCAGAGGAGGCTGAACTGGCCGCCCAGGAGTCAGCAGCTAGGCAGGGGAAGTTGGTGATGATTTGACAATGCTGATGTGTTTCTGTTTGTGTTTTGCAGTGCCTTGCTTTTTCAATGTGTTTTTTTACTTGGTTTTATAGTTTCTACATGTTTCTACTGTCTAGTTCGGTGTGCAAGGAATGTGTTTTAGCAGAGTCTTCCATGGAGTAAACATGTACCTACAAAACTTCTCAGCCGTTAAGCCTCGAAGGCGTCAGGGACAACCCAGCCGCAGACTCAGCGCTTCTGGACGCTGATTTAGCTGATATTCACCCCGGCCTGATTGGATGTAATTGGCAATTGGCCAATGAAAATACTAAACAGTGAACATGGCACTTCTTAAATTTCATGCAGCTAGGTTGTTGTTTGCCAAGAATAATTCTGCCAGGTTTATCCTCACACCCATTCTCCAGCATCGGAAGTCTTGAGTGTTAAGCCGCATTCATTTGGTTGCACAAGGTGAGCTTAGCGTGCTGGAAACACTCCAGCAGTGGTTGGAAGCACAAAAGTTACTTGGAATTAAATGATGAGAACTAGATAGATAAAACTAGTCCCAGGTCTTGGGAGACAATCCAGATGGTATTTGTCGACTGCTTTGCATGTTGTTTGATCCCGTTTAGATGTCATGAATGAGACCAATTATGTTAGATTCAAAAGGTTTTTGCACATAATTTGGCCAAGCTTCAGGAAGACGGGTAATGTATGAAAGAAAGTATGATACATCATTGCTGGCATCAATAAGTGCCTACCTAGTTGCTGTATCCCTTGGCCGGTTTCCATGAGGCAAGAGCTGGAGCGTCAACTCGCTGAAAGCGAAGCTCAGGATGGGCCTGGAAGCTGGAAGAAGCGCGTGAATTGGTGTAAACCTGTTCCACAATGATGCCTCAATGCCAAAAAGACCTCATTTGAAAGATTTTGAAAGGAACTGTCACTGCCTTTTCCTCATGTTCAATTCGCAAGCAACGAATCCCACCAGTCCCAGGCAGCCGCTGGATCCCAAACAGAGCCGACCGATCCACGCCTGAATCCTCCACCTGAGTTATCTGGCTGCTCTCTTTAGGAACGGTTCCAACAACGGCGCAGGGATTCGACAACGATCCGCAAAAAAGATGCGAAATGGAGACGAGTTCCAAAAAGATGATGGATAGTGGAGTTGCACTCCCAATAGAATATGTGTGTAAATTGCAAAAGTTCCCAATGGATGCCAATCTTGTTCACGCTGTGAAGGAATCCATCGTAGAGTTTTGAAGGTTTCCGGTTTCCACTTGTTTTTGCCAATTCAGTGAATTGTTATTGCATGTTATTGCATAGGCATAGTTGACCCTGGCATTATAGCCAATTGTTTTTCTTTGTGCCCGCAATCCATTCTGTGGCAAGCTGACAGTTTTGATTGAAGGTCCTATAGGGCCATAGACTCAAACAGACGCAGTGACTGCCTCCACTTTCTACTTAGACTTAGTTGAAGCATTTGGTAGAAGAGCCTGTGAATTTATTCATATGAAATATTGGGAGGGCAAAGAAGCATGCTACTTGTAGGAAGTGGTTTTAAACATTTTTCAGCTGTCTTTGGGGAAGATTCCCATGTTGACGAATTAATTTTCAAGTAGGTTGAAATGTTGAAACCACCACACAGCATGTCTCGATTCAAACAGATCATATCGGTTAAGTGCTCTTCCGCTGCCTTCCCCCCATGGGATGTAACCATGTGTTAAAAGATGTAGAAAATGTCTTAGAAATGCATTGGATATACTACATCTTCTTGCTTCACTGCAATACTCTCGTCTCTCTTTTTTCCCCATGACGGCATCATGGAGCCCGACTGGTTCCAGCGTTTGCAGCCAACCAAGAAGTATCTTGGAGATGTGATTTAGAGGTTGGGGCTGCTCAATGTCACTGCGGAAGGTCACTTCATGTCATTGGCCCACCGTGTTTCCTGCTCATCTCCTTTGGTTGGATAGTTTGATCAATCTTTTGTATTCTTTTGTCACTTCACTCTGCACACGAATGGATTCTAGTTCTTCAAAATAGAGGCAGTACTCTTATGTTTGTCATTCAGACATATTCAGACCATGACTGCTGTAGTGTCAATGTGATGCATCCCAATACTAGACACACGTAAAGGCACAGAAGAGAGATGTAGTGCAGCCGTTCATGATCGCTTTGAAGACTCTCTGAGGCCTTTACCACGGCCTCGTTGGAGAGAGAAATCGGCTGCGTTTGACAATAGCATAGCTGAGACGGATGTGGCGCCTCACGATGAAGGCAATTCGCAAGTCACGCTCCAAGAGTTTTTCGAGATCGAAGGGACCGTAGATGCGCTGGGATGTTGTGAAAAGCTTTGACTCCGTTTCGATTTTTGCATTGGCATGCCTGGCATGATACCACACGATACCCACGATCTGGCATGGATGCAGGTGGTTACACTGTAAATGCGTTGGATTGGCATGAAGCGCCTGAGAATGGGAAGTCAAAGGCAGGTTTGTGCGAAGACAGGGATAGACGATAGATATGGTCGACACAGCCGTTAAGATTTGATGATTAGAGTGTACTGTTTGTGTGATGACAGCTGCTGTCCCTTTCTGAAGTGAACTAATAGAGTACAGGATTCCATAAGATCAAGGGTTTCTCGCTCACGTGCCCAAAAGTATCCCAAAAGTTTTCATGGAAGCTACAAGGTGCTGCACTGCTGAGAGCCAGACAGATTTGTTTATGTTTGTTCCAATTTATTCCAATTTGTTCCATCCGTCGCGCGTCGGATGGTGTGATTTTAAGCGCTGCACTGCTGCACCTGTTCCGGGCTGATCACTTGGAACTTCAGTTTCCACATCAAATACAGTAGAAAGCTTGAGATGGTTCCTGATGTTTCTTGCTGTTCGACACAGAGTGTCTCAGTTGTTTCCAATTCAAAGTCGAGTCGCATCGTCGGCGCCATCAGTTATTTACCTGCGGCTGCGGTCACCTCGGCGCTCAACTGCTTTGTACCCTTCTTCGACGCAGCGGCGTGCGCAGCGTCCTCGATATTCGAGAGCTGGAGCGCAAGTCGGGCATAAATCAGCCTTGTATTATAGTGTCTTTGGTATGTGAGATGATCCAGAAATTTATAGTTACACCAGAAATACCTGCCTGCTCGATCATGGTAGCTGGAATGAAGCATGCTTGGTTTGAAGACTACTTTGTGTTTGGACAGGACCACAGCACAAAGAGGCCTTGGTTCAACAGCGATGTTCCTTGCCGCGGGAGCTTGGAGTGTGCTTCACGCTGTGTTTGCCAACAGTTCATGGATTTTTGTCATGGGCAAAATCTCCCTGAAGTGAACTTTTGTAGAGCAAGCTGACGTAGAAGAAGCACCATTTGAATCCATTTGATGATTCTCATTCTCATTTTCCAGTACGGCAGCAATTATATAGTGATTCCGAGTGTTTGCCTGTTTGCGATGCTTAGGTGCTTGAGGGCACGATGCAACACGTAGGCCTGCAGTACAGATATCATGGGCAGGAGGCAAACGACTTGCAATGGGCTGCAAGCGTCGCAGCTGTCATGCAGGAGCCTTGAAAAGCTGTTTAGTGATGTTTTGAGTGAAACTCAGCTAACGCTTTTATGCTGAGCCTGTGCCTGCCTGTGTTCCCACGGTCCCACAAGCATCAGCAGATGACCTTTGCTGTCGCATATATCGTGGCTTGAGGACATGGAAGTACCAATTTGCCTCCTGGGTGTCCGAGCACTGGTGAAAGAATGTCCACGCTTGCGCTTGGCACAGAAGCTGAAGGTTTGACCAGCAAGACTTTCCAAAAGATAGTTGCCTGCCTGGATGTTTGTATGTCGTTTTGATTCATTTTATCTCTAACTCTTTCAAGATTTTCAAGACAACTCTTTCCTTCTTCAAAACTCCACAATGTGTTTTCAAGAGGGCCCCATTCCTAATTGTTTCCTCCCTTTATCTTAGCATAGCAACTGACTGTAACACTGCCAGGAGACCTCCTGGCAGATTGTTCATTTGCAACCGTCTTCAGACCAGCCTCTAAGATTGCAAGGAACACCACACGAGGCATGAACAGGATGAACTGAAATGAATGCATGGTATGTCATTGGCGTAGTTTGTCTCATGCTTGTGGTTTTTGCAATATCATGTGGAATCGGGTCTACTATTAGTGTGGGTAATTTACCGGAGCAAGTTGTCACACATGCAGATGAAAGACGAGAGGGAGCAAGAGAGAGACACTCAAAGACAGGCACAGAGAGCGCAGACAGACTGAAGCAAAAGAGAAAAAGGATGTATAAAAGAAGAACGAACTTTAGGGTGGCAAAACAATGAAAACAAAATAAAAAGCACTGCATGAAATGACACTTGTGCATTCACAGTGCTGCCCCTTTGCTGATCAAGTGAGTCGCATTCCAGAACTGGAGGATCGAAGTTCTTAGTCAAATTCAAGCGACAGAGCCAATAAGAAGGACGTTTGACAGCAGATCACTTGAGCATGGCATACTGACAAGTTGTGAGAGCAGGTGATCTTTGCTAAGCAGCTGCAACTGCGAGAGCACATTCAAAGCGTCTCCTCGGAGAAGGAAGCTACCCTTGGTTTCAGTGGATGCTGGCAAGAGAGGCTCCTTGGTTCAATGAAGACAGGCAAACATGGGCAAACTGAATAATTTCGTAGTAAAGGAAACTAAAGGACCATTCAATAGCATTCAATGGTATTCAATATCTTAGTATTTGAGTACTTTTGAAGGAGTGTTGATGCGAGACAGTATTTGTTTCTCCTTCAAAAAGCATCGACGTATTTTATTCTACCTATTTTCATGTTATTTGAGAAAGTGTTTGATTAGATTAGATGATATTGCATGATCGTTGATGGCTTCCAGACTACTTTGAATCCTCCAGACCCTCGTGAGAGACCTTCTCAGGATCAAGCTTCGTTACCCAAATGTTGCTTGGCGAATGGGCTGTTCGCTTGTCAGCGCCATGGAACAAGGAGCAGATACCTAGGTCATGAGCCATTTGCGACACTGTGACAATTACTCATTGTTTTGTAAGTGGTTGTCCTCTGCCAGGTGATGTCATGGGACGACTGGGACAAGACCCGTCTCTTGGATCATGTGCGGTTTGCTTTTTAGTGTTTGGTTTCAGCTTGGCGCAGCTACGCAATCTCCTGAGCTGTAAACACACTGCGACATTCCTCTCAGGACATTTGCCATCACGTGGAGAGGAGCCACTCGTCATCTCCTTGCCGTTTGAATCTCGATAGTCAAGCATTGCTTGCAGCTATATACTCGTACATGCCATGAGATCCTCTATCTTTTGCAGAAGTTTGGTCAACTAGTCAATATTAGTGAATTGTAGAGAGGGGTGGGGTAAGAATTCTGAAGTGATTGTTATGTTTTGTTTTTTGCACAATCTGATGTAAATGAAGTCTTACCATTGCAAATCAGCATTTGGATGCAATGAGGGTGTGTCATGTTTGATGATGAGATCAGTTTTATCTGACAGGGGGACTCAAATGAAGAATCACTGCTATAGTCACGCAACGGCAATGCAACAACAGAGCCAAGGACACCTCATTGCTGGTGACCAAGTTGCAATTTGAATGCCCGGCCTGTTGTTCATTCTAGCTTGATGAATTTGATGTTGTATTTTTAGTAGATGAACTACATCAATGCCACGCATTTGGTCTGGGAACAGGCTCGAGTACGGGCCCTGTAGAAAATACTTTCTTTTATTTTCGATGGCTGTTCTTCATGTTATACTCGTAGCTTTCAGTGTCAGTGTCCGAGGTTATTCCTGGCTTTCTGAGCAAAGCTCAGATTTTTGCCCTGCAGAAAGCAACCCTGCCTGGTGCCATTGACTATGAGCAGCCACGGAGACAGGTACGGAATCCTGCAACTTGGCGAAAGACTTCACAGAAGGTGGAGAAGTCTTGGATTTGCGGATTGGGGAATAGAAAAGATCAGATTATGAAATGATTAAACATGAATACACGAAATTAGAATTAGACTATATTGACTATATTAGACTAATTATTGCCTAGAAATATGAAATATGAATAGATATGATTGAATGTTTGTGAACTAGATATTGGGTCAAAGTATGTCAATATATGTCAATATTAGTTCGAGAAAATGAGGCTTCTTCAGTGAAATGGTCTGAGTTTTCCGAATCCATCACGGGTACGGGTCAAACATAGGATTCTCCGCCAGTGACAGAGATAGACAATGATTTTCTGAATCTGATTTACCACTCGATGTTGATCACCGTTCCGTCGCTCACAGGATGGGACTTTTACCCAGTTCAACGAGCGCCACAAAGAAGCATGGCTTTGCAACGAGTACGATTACAGGGACACCCGAAGAGTGCCTTGACAAATCATGGTGTTTGAGTGTCTGTACAAACGAAGCCTGAAGCCTTTGAATGCCCGTATATATCCTGGACCGATTCCTGTTAGCATTCAAAAATGAAGCTGCATTAGTTGGTGTCCCATGATTCCAATGATAGGTGGCACCTCCGCGTGTGCACACAGGGCAGAAGCTCTCTCCAATGCTGGAGGACTGATTTTGCTTAAGAAACTCCTCGGACTGTGTTGCTTGTAGCAAGAGTTGCAAGAGGTCTTACAATCAGATTCGCTTGGCTGGGAAGATTCACTTGTTTGCGCAGGAGTGTTTCTGCTCATGGCAGCACCTAGGACCTAGGTGTAATTGGATATTTGACTTGAAAATCTGTGTATAAACGCAAATAATATAATAATCAGAAATATGTACAACAAACCGTAAAAATTACTAGGCCTTTGCATGACACACACACACACACACACACACACAGGGGCAGGAGGCACAACGAATTTCTGGGAGCACACGCCATAGGAGCTGCTCCACGAAGCTTCCACGACACTCTTGGCACCTTTCAATGGCCTCATGTGTCGTTGGGAACCTCCAGGCTCGGCCCTTCCCATTCCCAAGCATGAAATGAGAGGGGGAATAGCCATGAATTATGATTAATTATGTTCGTATCATGATATGATTGTTGAATATTGTTGATAGAATGAGTGTGAATGAATTCATCTGAAACTTTGATACAGCTTACTGTAGTTGCTGCTTGAATGCCCCACTTTCAGTCTTTGGAATGGAAAGCTTCTGCAATATCCAGGGAGTTTCCAGATACCCAAAGTGGTGCAAGATTCTGTCTATCAAGTGTTGTTTTCATGAGAACTCACGGCATTCAGATTGGCACAGCTGTGGCTTGAGTCTAAATGGAAGACCGGTGCCGGACCGCTGGAGGTGTACACGTCAAGGATGGTCCCCACACTTATGCGACTCATTGTGGTTGGCATGAATCCACCGTCATTGGACTGATGGCGCTCGGAGCCACTCGTGTGTTGCTTGGAAAAAATATGAGGTTGACTTGTTTTGCTCGAGTCAATATGCGTTCAGATATACCTTACACAAATGTGTTTCCCATTCACATCTATCCAAAGTAATTATTGATGTCAGAGTGCAGTAACAGTGCAGTATACCACATACATTTGTGTACCTGACCACAAGCGCGGACATGAGCTGGTGGGTTCATGGGTACATGGAAGTATTAAACCAACCGAAAAAGGAGTAAGAGCATTTGGCACATCATCTTTCCGGCATTGAAAGAGCAGGATAACAGATCTGTCACCTTTTCTTCTTCTGAAACAAAGTCACGGGTAATACCTCGAGATGCAACTGTTGGTTTCCATGGTGTGGCTTCGATGCAGAGTCAAACCTACAACCCTGATGAGGTACCACATCCATGGCATTCCTTGGTACCATGGCCGTGGTCGTCGCGAAGTTGTCACGGTTAATCTTCCATTGGAGGAAGGCTAGGAATGGGCACAGAGTCGGCAGAGAAGGAACATATCAACCATGGAATTATCAGCAACATTCTCACGGTCAAGATGTAGGACGCTTCTGATACTGGGAGGAACTTGATGCTGGAAGATGACAGAAATTTGAATTTTGAAGGATCCTCTACTGAAGCAGGTCCAAGGGTTTCTGGATGTTTCTGGAAATGAGAGAATTACTCTTGTAAATTCAGGCTCAGCTGCAGAGATGGATCTTCCGAGACACTAGCAAGCTGCGCAACCTGATTCTGACTCTGTGCATCTCTGTGCTCAAGTTCTGTTACCTACATCTGATTGTAAAGTCAGACAATTTATCTTTACAACTTCCGCAAATTTCTTCATGTGATAGACCGGACTATGCTCAGGTCCACACGATAGCATACGCAGTTGGCGTGCGTACCGTCGTTGCGCTAGGCATGTTGGTGGCTTTAGGTGGCCCTTTACGGGAAAAGTGGCTGTATGCACAGCCACGAGATGAGGAGACATCAGCAGAAATGGCAAGACAATCCAAAGACAACGGTTTCCAACTTGCACTATGGGAAGCCACAAGGCGATATCGAAGGAGTTCATGAGTGTGTTTTACCAACTACTACTAACGTTCTCGCTCGATTGGTAGTGTATTGATCCGCGATTGGATCAACGGTAAAATGTAATGAATTGATAGACCATGTGAAGCTATCTTATATTTTGTTTGATCGATGTTTGAACGGTTTTATTTTTACATGAAATCAGTCTATGAAACCATCCAAAGATGTGTATATATATATATATATATGGCACATTGACCTGTCGATGTTTCCAAAGTTTCTCCTGTCGAAGCAGAGGAGATGCTGCCTGAGCGCATCCAGGTCACCTTACAATTCCATGCTGACTTGGATGTGATGAAGGCACATCATGTCGGGCAATCAGCGGAAAAAACAGAAAAAGATGAAAAAGCGTGTGAAAAGATTCAACCGGAAGTTCTGATTGTGTAAAGTTAAAGTGATGCATGGCGTAGAAAGATCTAAAATATTAAGATTATATTCGAATTGTAGGATTCCTTGGCTTCTATGTTCAACATTGCTTCTACTGTAAATGTTCCAACTTCTAACTCCCTTCATGATCCTTGATCCATGGGTCCAAGATGTCAAAAACTTCGCGTTGGAACGTGACAGGGAGCTCATCCTTCAGCTGTACATAAGTGGACGGAGGATGCAGAAGAAGTGGAGGGAATAGAGGTGGAAGTTGCCCACGAGGAGAGGTCTTGCGGTATTATCTGTATTTGTTTGTGTCTTCTTTTGATTTCTTTTGTTGGTTTGTCCTATTTTTCTCAACACGTGCACTGATCAGTGTTGCAGAATATTGAGCTTGGGATATGCATGTTCTATTGGATGTGCTTCTGATACTTTAAGGCTATTTTTTCCGGTCTGTTTCAAACACCTGTTGATGCTCTCCGTGTCCTCCAAGAAAACAGCATCCAAGTTTATGATATGATGGTCTCACCCGTGAGTTGTTTTGTCGTGCTGTTGTTTTTGATGTCTGCAGACTTGTAGTCACCAACAGACGAGTGGAAACAGTTCCATGCCTACACAGGTCGTGCCGCAGACCCGTTGGAGAAGAGCCAGAGCCAGCGCAGAAAATGTGTTTGATGTTTGTCGGCAACAGTGTTTGAGACATTTGATTTAAATGATTAAACAGCAGATACATGTACGTCCAGAGTGCCAAAGAGCGGCTGGACTGTAGACCATGGGCAAAGGAATCTCCTTTGCTTCAATGAAATCACGATTTCCGTCTTCACTGGTCATGGCTTGCAGCCTTAGAGACTGTGTGTCTTAGCTCTGCCAAGCACGATGATCAGGAATTCACAGGCCCGGCAGGCCGAAGCGCAACGCATGTAAATATATACAAATACCCAGATTGTCACATAGCTCTGAAGGTTTCATACTCTAAATACGGCGTTGTAGACACAACTTACCTGTGGTAGCTGCAATACATAACTCCATGATTTTCCAGGGGTGAATGTTCCGGTACTGTCACGGGTTTCAGGGCATTGATATGCAGGAAGTATGACCTCTACCTTTCTGACATGTGTCTTTCCAGATTTCCAATTGGTACAAATGCAAACAGTCCGACTGCAGTGCTCAGTTTGTTTAGCAGTGATTTACAAAAAAGTTGGGAAGTGCTTGCATTCAAAGGGTGTTGATGTTCCAATGGCCTCAGCATCCCTCCATGTCTACAACATTTCTGGCGCAACGGTTCTGGAGCTGGATGGTGAAGGTCGCAAACGCTTGGGACGCAGTAACTTTGGACTGGCCCTCAAGGAAGCCATCCAAACTTTGAAACATGGCGAAAATAGTCGTTGCTTTGGGTGAAGAAAACATCCAAAAAGAACTCGCTTCAACTAGAACCCATGCTGGCTAATATCCATGTCTTTACTCACCGTTCCGAAGCTCAAGCTGCCATGATATTTGAGACTAAAATTGTTTGCTCCCGTCTTGCTGCCCCAGGACAGGCACACCTCGTTTCCGCCAACGACTGTTCTTCCGTGGTAACGAGGCCTGATAGGAAGGGGAGGGAAAATCTCGAAATTCGGATCCAATGATATGCAATCCAATGATATGCAGGGATCAGGAACTCCAATGGAGTCATAGATTTTGATACTCGTAGATATTGAACATTTTGGCAGGTGTTGGGTGAGTCTCCCCTTCCTGACACGGAGCGCATGGAATTGCAATTGGTCATCCTACCTTTGCAACAAAACAACGCATCGGGTCTGGTGCTTTCAGCAAGAGGAGGTGGTTTCGCAGACATGTTTCAAAGCTTTCTGCTGTATCATTTGGAAGCAATTTTGATTTGCTATAGTATATGCAGACCTGTGAGCACATCTTTTGTGCACCCCTTTAATTGGAATGACCAAAGACATGCAGTGACCAGGTCACAAAAGGAACTCGCAAGGACACAGGTCCTTGTTGAGGATGAACATGGATGAACGGCTGAGCATGTGTGCAGGTGACCTGACATTTCTGACAAAACTTCTCGAAGACGGACAAGATCCAAACGCTGTCCATCCCTTTTTTGGTTTGGCCTTGTGGACTGCTGCTTCTTATGGTCGATTAGAAGTTGTGAAGATCCTGCTGCAGGCAAGAGCTGACATTAACCTGGCTGACCTTGAACAGCATCGTTCTCCTCTTTTGATTGCAACAGATCCCGAGCAGCACGGGGCAGCAGAAGGTGTAAACAACATGATGAGTGTATATATACACATGAGCTTATATACTGTCTTTATACTGTACATATATTTTAGATTATTTTAGTGAACTGGAACTTACAGGACTATACTGTACAGACTCACCATTCACCCATGGCCGAAATTAAGGATCATGGACACTGGGATATTCTTCACCAGCTGATCCAAGAGCGTGCAGATGTGAACAAGATAGACAGCCGAACGCGGACCCCACTGTATCAGGCTGCCTTGATGGGTGCTCAAAATGCTGTCAAGGCCTTGATTGAAGCAGATGCCAATTTGGAGAAGCTTGACAAACGAGTTTGGAGCTGTGTGTGTTTTTTTGTGGTGGGAGTGTGGGTCATCGTTTTCATCTTGTCATGTTCCCTCTCCGCTGTGGTGAATCTTTACGGTATTGTAGATTACGATTACATACTATCAGATACTATGATATACTATCATCAAATGTTATTAGATAGATGGTATAGTATTGGATACTAGATACCATCATTTTTTCTGAGATGTTATTAAAGTTTGACAGATATATTTGGTATTATGTGGTGTTGAATGATGACTAATTTTCAGCTACTAGATTCAGTACCGGATGTTACTGTTCTTGCTGGGTAGGGAAAGTTCACGAGCATGAGATTTTTTGTAGCAGTTCAACTCTTTCATCTACCCACGTCTCTTCCAGGTCTACACAGGCAGAGATTCCATCTCCCTTGAGTGCTGCTGCAGAGACAGGTCACTTGCAGGTGATGCAAAGTTTGGTCCATGCAGGTGCAAAGAAGAACCAGCCTGGTCCAGAAGGACGCACTCCTTTGTGGTGGGCCACTGCATCGGGGCATTTGAATTGTGTCCGAATGTTTCTTGGTCCTGCTTCATCTAATTCCTGCAACTGCGGCCCACCAAATAGATGTCAGACAGCACGCTGTCATTTTGTGATTCTGTCAGACACTCTTAGCACTTGACACAATTGGCGGAGTAGATCACAGCAGACTTGAAGGGATTGTAAATTTGTAAATACTTTTTTATTGTAAAATAGTATATTGTAAATGGATTCGTCAGAATATTGTAAAATTCCTATAAATTTTCTAAATATTCGTCAAAGACGTATAGTATACACATCTATAGTATACACTATATAAGCTCGATACATAATTTCTGCAAATACATATATATGTATATATATACGTATATAGAGACTAGTGAAAGTATAATGACAGATTTCTGAAGATCTGCTGAGGTTGCTACGTGAAAATGCTGACCCGGAGCTGGCAGATGCATCTGGAATGGCTCCGCTGAGCGTTGCGGCGGCGCACGGCCGCGTGGATGCTGCACGAGCCCTGCTTACGGCGAGAGCATATGTGCAGCGGACGGATCTTCAAGGAAGAAGCGCCTTGTGGAGCAGCGCCTGATTTCCAGGAAATTTTCCTTTTGTACTAGTTATATAAGTATAGTTACAATAATCCATGATGTTTATTCAATATTTGAATGATATGATTTTAAGATTTATTATTTTCTTAATTTGTTGAATTTGGAAAAACTTGGGCTGTTTTGAAGAACCTTGAGCCACCAAAAAACTTGTCATGTTGACCGATTTTGCACCAAGTGAATTCTTAAGGACTGCGGCCTTGAATTGCCATGTTGATATGGTCCGGTGCCTCATGGACGCAAATGCTGATGCTCATCAGGCGGACCAAGATGGAGTGACACCACTCGAAATATCTATTTGTGGAGAGGCCTGGGCACCGCAAAAATGATGTCCACTTAACTTTGTAACAAACGTTCTTTGAGTTCAGCTGTGGAAATCTGATTTTTTGCAGCACTACTTTCTGGCTAATGTTGAATTTCACGGTTCTCTTTGTCACGTGATCGACCTTGGCCAGGTGCAGCAGATGTTGAATGGTTCGCCAGGCCTTGTATTGTAGAATTTGTTGGCTGCATCTAAATCACCCATTTTCGACAAGGCAAACAGTATGGACCTTGTAAAACATTGTAATAATGTAACTACAGTGTCTGAAGCCAAGAGTCAGCATCCGAATCGTGCAAATCTGCAGAATTACCACACTCCTTGCAAAATCAGGACCCTCCAACTGCAACGCTGAAATGCCATCGAAGCGATTGCGAAAATTGCGCTTCAATTGTGCTTGACCCAAACATACCCAAACAATCTCCTTATGAATTTTGTTCATACTCAAAGTACAGACCATGAGTGTTCCGCTGTTGTGTGGTTTTCAACTTGTATACATTGTACGTATGGGATGTAAGGGATTGCCACATTGCTAACTTTTTATGGTAACATACAATTGGCCAAATTATTTATTGATAATACATAATATTAATAATAATGATATTAATAATATTAATAGTAATAATAAAGAAAAATGATATATAATTCTAAAAATTATATTAAAATAAGATAATATATATAATTAAAATTATATAAAATATAAAATTAAAAATATATATAATTAAAAATTTATATAATGTATAGGAAAAATAAAAATATATTTTAAAAATTTAATTAAATAGATAAATATATAAATTTAAAAATAAAAATTAAATTATGATAAAGATATAATAATAAAATATGATAAAATTATTTATTTAAATAATTTTAAATATGTTTTTTTTATAATTAGGATAGAGAAAATAAAAATATAAATTTAATTTTTATTTTAGTTGATTTAATTAAAAATATATATATTTATATTAATATGTTTTTTTGGTGTTTTGGTATTAATATGGAGGTTATAAATTTATTTTTGGATATTTTAATGTAATATTTATATTGAATTATGATGGGTTAATTATATTTTAATTTTGAATATAAAATAATTAATATGAATATTATAGGANGTTATGTCTTGTTGCAGAGAGGCAGGAAGCAGGTGACGCCCTTAGTTTCGGTGCGGGAGTGTTAGAACTGGCCGGAGAAGGTGATCAAGGACCCCCGTTAAAAGCAAAACGCGACACGTGAATGCGCAGCCGCCACAGAATGAGTTTTGATGGTCGCTCAGACACGCAGATGTCCCTTGTCAAGCTTCTGTTTCCTAATAAAAATTCCCAGATATAATCCAACATAGGGCCCCGCGAAAGTTTTTTGTGAGTATAGCGAAAGTTTGGCTAAAGTAATTTTTTTTTTGGCTAAAAATGGCCATTTCGGGAAGAAAGAATTTTGGACAACCACCAAATATAAATATCAAATTATAATGATTTTTTAATACCGTTCTTTTTAATTTAAGACCCGTAAGTGGGATTTCCTCCCCTGTGTGCGGGAATCTGTAAGATGCTGAAAATAATTCTCGATATATATTTATAAGGAAAAAAATCGATATTAATAATTATATTTTTGAAAATAATTAAAAAGATTTTAGGAAAGCATATCCTATTATAAATTGATTGAATTCTTTACCACATCTCGAGATAAAATTTATTAATTTCTAAGTACTATATCCCGGCCTATTGTTATGTTTTTCAATATTCATGTTTACTGACAGCTGTCTTTTTTGAAATCTTTACGATTCTTATGGAATTACGTAATTTGAGTTGTTGTTAATATTAATAAATTGTATATTTTTTTTTTTTCAAAAAAAGATTTTGCAATCTCTAGGCTAATAAATCTGATGTGCTTTGATGGGGGCAAATCTGATAAGGCCTAGTTTGGGTATATAGTGTTATAAAAATAAGTTCTATTTTGACCTCGTATAAATTATTCCAGAATCCAAATATCATAACCTGGGGGGTCTGGTGGCACTTAAAATAAATTGCCTGGCACTGCATCTGGTCAAATATCTTGGGGATAAATTAATAATATGGATATTTTCTGAAAAGATTATCTTATGGTGTACCCTGGACAATTCTGAATCGAATTAATTTATGGTAATTTCCGATTTCCGACCGTCGATAACGGCCAATATAATCGAGGAAACTTTCGTTTCGCAAATTTGGAATTAACATAGATATTTTCAGATCTTGGATTTCTTGGGGAATTATCAGGGAGTACTAAGTCCAGGAAACTACAGCATGTTTATGCTAATGGACTTGTTTCATGCTTACGATGTCTAGCTTAAGAGCAAATTCCATATGGGACGGTCATGTTAGTAGACCAAATCAGCTCCTCAGCGTCTTGGTTAAC